>OV049924.1:64862835-65027908 GCA_920104205.1 Eupeodes latifasciatus | reverse complement strand
TTTTTGTCCATAACTTGTTGTAAAATTGGTCTTATTCAAAGATAGGCACAGCATTGGAAAGAGAATGGTTCCTAGATCACAATCCTGAAATTTCAGCCATCTAGGTGGTCTAGATCGAGAAATAATGGAGTTCAAAAATTGCCCTCTAGATCCAGACTTTTAATACTCTGGGACGCATATTAAGCGAGATATTCGCATTTTAAGTTAGAACATGGGTTTTTGTCCATAACTTGTTGTAGAATTGGTCTTATTAAAAGATAGGCACACCAATGGAAAGGGAACGATTCCTAGATCACAATCCTGAAATTTCATCCAACTAGGTGGTCTAGATCGAGAAATAATGGAGTTCAAAAATTGCCCTCAAGGTCCAGACTTTTGATAGTCTAGGACGCATATTAAGGGAGATATTCGCATTTTAAGTTTGTACATGGGTTTTTGTCCATAACTTGTTGTAAAATTGGTCTTATTAAAAGATAGGCACACCAATGGAAAGGGAACGATTCCTAGATCACAATCCTGAAATTTCAGCCAACTAGGTGGTCTAGATCGAGAAATAATGGAGTTCAAAAATTGCCCTCAAGGTCCAGACTTTTGATAGTCTAGGACGCATATTAAGCGAGATATTCGCATTTTAAGTTTGAACATGGGTTTTTGTCCATAACTTGTTGTAAAATTAGTCTTATTCAAAGATAGGCACACCAATGGAAAGGGAACAATTCCTAGATCACAATTCTGAAATTTCAGCCATCTAGGTGGTCTAGATCGAGAAATAATGGAGTTCAAAAATTGCCCTCTAGGTCCAGACTTTTGATACTCTAGGACGCATATTAAGCGAGATATTGGCATTTTAAGTTTGAACATGGGTTTTTGTCCATAACTTGTTGTTAAATTGGTCTTATTCAAATATAGGCACACCAATGGAAAGGGAACGATTCCTAGATCACAATTCTGAAATTTCAGCCATCTAGGTGGTCTAGATCGAGAAATAATGGAGTTCAAAAATTGCCCTCTAGGTCCAGACTTTTGATAGTCTAGGACGCATATTAAGCGAGATATTCGCATTTTAAGTTTGAACATGGGTTTTTGTCCATAACTTGTTGTAAAATTGGTCTTATTAAAAGATAGGCACACCAATGGAAAGGAAACGATTCCTAGATCACAATCCTGAAATTTCAGCCAACTAGGTGGTCTAGATCGAGAAATAATGGAGTTCAAAAATTGCCCTCAAGGTCCAGACTTTTGATAGTCTAGGACGCATATTAAGCGAGATATTCGCATTTTAAGTTTGAACATGGGTTTTTGTCCATAACTTGTTGTAAAATTAGTCTTATTCAAAGATAGGCACACCAATGGAAAGGGAATGATTAATAGATCACAATCCTGAAATTTCAGCCATCTAGGTGGTCTAGATCGAGAAATAATGGAGTTCAAAAATTGCCCTCAAGGTCCAGACTTTTGATAGTCTAGGACGCATATTAAGCGAGATATTCGCATTTTAAGTTTGAACATGGGTTTTTGTCCATAACTTGTTGTAAAATTAGTCTTATTCAAAGATAGGCACACCAATGGAAAGGGAATGATTAATAGATCACAATCCTGAAATTTCAGCCATCTAGGTGGTCTAGATTGAGAAATAATGGAGTTCAAAAATTGCCCTCAAGGTCCAGACTTTTGATACTCTAGGACGCATATTAAGCGAGATATTCGCATTTTAAGTTTGAACATGGGTTTTTGTCCATAACTTGTTGTAAAATTAGTCTTATTCAAAGATAGGCACACCAATGGAAAGGGAATGATTAATAGATCACAATCCTGAAATTTCAGCCATCTAGGTGGTCTAGATCGAGAAATAATGGAGTTCAAAAATTGCCCTCAAGGTCCAGACTTTTGATACTCTAGGACGCATATTAAGCGAGATAATCGCATTTTAAGTTTGAACATGGGTTTTTGTCCATAACTTGTTGTAAAATTGGTCTTATTAAAAGATAGGCACACCAATGGAAAGGAAACGATTCCTAGATCACAATCCTGAAATTTCAGCCAACTAGGTGGTCTAGATCGAGAAATAATGGAGTTCAAAAATTGCCCTCAAGGTCCAGACTTTTGATACTCTAGGACGCATATTAAGCGAGATATTCGCATTTTAAGTTTGAACATGGGTTTTTGTCCATAACTTGTTGTAAAATTGGTCTTATTAAAAGATAGGCACACCAATGGAAAGGGAACGATTCCTAGATCACAATCCTGAAATTTCATCCAACTAGGTGGTCTAGATCGAGAAATAATGGAGTTCAAAAATTGCCCTCAAGGTCCAGACTTTTGATAGTCTAGGACGCATATTAAGGGAGATATTCGCATTTTAAGTTTGTACATGGGTTTTTGTCCATAACTTGTTGTAAAATTGGTCTTATTAAAAGATAGGCACACCAATGGAAAGGGAACGATTCCTAGATCACAATCCTGAAATTTCAGCCAACTAGGTGGTCTAGATCGAGAAATAATGGAGTTCAAAAATTGCCCTCAAGGTCCAGACTTTTGATAGTCTAGGACGCATATTAAGCGAGATATTCGCATTTTAAGTTTGAACATGGGTTTTTGTCCATAACTTGTTGTAAAATTAGTCTTATTCAAAGATAGGCACACCAATGGAAAGGGAACGATTCCTAGATCACAATCCTGAAATTTCAGCCATCTAGGTGGTCTAGATCGAGAAATAATGGAGTTCAAAAATTGCCCTCTAGGTCCAGACTTTTGATACTCTAGGACGCATATTAAGCGAGATATTGGCATTTTAAGTTTGAACATGGGTTTTTGTCCATAACTTGTTGTTAAATTGGTCTTATTCAAATATAGGCACACCAATGGAAAGGGAACGATTCCTAGATCACAATCCTGAAATTTCAGCCATCTAGGTGGTCTAGATCGAGAAATAATGGAGTTCAAAAATTGCCCTCTAGGTCCAGACTTTTGATAGTCTAGGACGCATATTAAGCGAGATATTCGCATTTTAAGTTTGAACATGGGTTTTTGTCCATAACTTGTTGTAAAATTGGTCTTATTAAAAGATAGGCACACCAATGGAAAGGAAACGATTCCTAGATCACAATCCTGAAATTTCAGCCAACTAGGTGGTCTAGATCGAGAAATAATGGAGTTCAAAAATTGCCCTCTAGGTCCAGACTTTTGATAGTCTAGGACGCATATTAAGCGAGATATTCGCATTTTAAGTTTGAACATGGGTTTTTGTCCATAACTTGTTGTAAAATTAGTCTTATTCAAAGATAGGCACACCAATGGAAAGGGAATGATTAATAGATCACAATCCTGAAATTTCAGCCATCTAGGTGGTCTAGATTGAGAAATAATGGAGTTCAAAAATTGCCCTCAAGGTCCAGACTTTTGATACTCTAGGACGCATATTAAGCGAGATATTCGCATTTTAAGTTTGAACATGGGTTTTTGTCCATAACTTGTTGTTAAATTGGTCTTATTCAAATATAGGCACACCAATGGAAAGGGAACGATTCCTAGATCACAATCCTGAAATTTCAGCCATCTAGGTGGTCTAGATCTAGAAATAATGGAGTTCAAAAATTGCCCTCAAGGTCCAGACTTTTGATAGTCTAGGACGCATATTAAGCGAGATATTCGCATTTTAAGTTTGAACATGGGTTTTTGTCTATAACTTGTTATAAAATTAGTCTTATTCAAAGATAGGCACACCAATGGAAAGGGAATGATTCCTAGATCACAATCCTGAAATTTCAGCCATCTAGGTGGTCTAGATCGAGAAATAATGGAGTTCAAAAATTGCCCTCTAGGTCCAGACTTTTGATAGTCTAGGACGCATATTAAGCGAGATATTCGCATTTTAAGTTTGAACATGGGTTTTTGTCCATAACTTGTTGTTAAATTAGTCTTATTCAAATATAGGCACACCAATGGAAAGGGAATGATTCCTAGATCACAATTCTGAAATTTCAGCCATCTAGGTGGTCTAGATCGAGAAATAATGGAGTTCAAAAATTGCCCTCAAGGTCCAGACTTTTGATAGTCTAGGACGCATATTAAGAGAGATATTCGCATTTTAAGTTTGAACATGGGTTTTTGTCCATAACTTGTTGTAAAATTAGTCTTATTCAAAGATAGGCACACCAATGGAAAGGGAATGATTCCTAGATCACAATTCTGAAATTTCAGCCATCTAGGTGGTCTAGATCGAGAAATAATGGAGTTCAAAAATTGCCCTCTAGGTCCAGACTTTTGATAGTCTAGGACGCATATTAAGCGAGATATTCGCATTTTAAGTTTGAACATGGGTTTTTGTCCATAACTTGTTGTAAAATTGGTCTTATTAAAAGATAGGCACACCAATGGAAAGGAAACGATTCCTAGATCACAATCCTGAAATTTCAGCCAACTAGGTGGTCTAGATCGAGAAATAATGGAGTTCAAAAATTGCCCTCAAGGTCCAGACTTTTGATAGTCTAGGACGCATATTAAGCGAGATATTCGCATTTTAAGTTTGAACATGGGTTTTTGTCCATAACTTGTTGTAAAATTAGTCTTATTAAAAGATAGGCACACCAATGGAAAGGGAATGATTAATAGATCACAATCCTGAAATTTCAGCCATCTAGGTGGTCTAGATCGAGAAATAATGGAGTTCAAAAATTGCCCTCAAGGTCCAGACTTTTGATAGTCTAGGACGCATATTAAGCGAGATATTCGCATTTTAAGTTTGAACATGGGTTTTTGTCCATAACTTGTTGTAAAATTAGTCTTATTCAAAGATAGGCACACCAATGGAAAGGGAATGATTAATAGATCACAATCCTGAAATTTCAGCCATCTAGGTGGTCTAGATTGAGAAATAATGGAGTTCAAAAATTGCCCTCAAGGTCCAGACTTTTGATACTCTAGGACGCATATTAAGCGAGATATTCGCATTTTAAGTTTGAACATGGGTTTTTGTCCATAACTTGTTGTAAAATTAGTCTTATTCAAAGATAGGCACACCAATGGAAAGGGAATGATTAATAGATCACAATCCTGAAATTTCAGCCATCTAGGTGGTCTAGATCGAGAAATAATGGAGTTCAAAAATTGCCCTCAAGGTCCAGACTTTTGATACTCTAGGACGCATATTAAGCGAGATAATCGCATTTTAAGTTTGAACATGGGTTTTTGTCCATAACTTGTTGTAAAATTGGTCTTATTAAAAGATAGGCACACCAATGGAAAGGGAACGATTCCTAGATCACAATCCTGAAATTTCAGCCAACTAGGTGGTCTAGATCGAGAAATAATGGAGTTCAAAAATTGCCCTCAAGGTCCAGACTTTTGATACTCTAGGACGCATATTAAGCGAGATATTCGCATTTTAAGTTTGAACATGGGTTTTTGTCCATAACTTGTTGTAAAATTGGTCTTATTAAAAGATAGGCACACCAATGGAAAGGGAACGATTCCTAGATCACAATCCTGAAATTTCATCCAACTAGGTGGTCTAGATCGAGAAATAATGGAGTTCAAAAATTGCCCTCAAGGTCCAGACTTTTGATAGTCTAGGACGCATATTAAGGGAGATATTCGCATTTTAAGTTTGAACATGGGTTTTTGTCCATAACTTGTTGTAAAATTGGTCTTATTAAAAGATAGGCACACCAATGGAAAGGGAACGATTCCTAGATCACAATCCTGAAATTTCAGCCAACTAGGTGGTCTAGATCGAGAAATAATGGAGTTCAAAAATTGCCCTCAAGGTCCAGACTTTTGATAGTCTAGGACGCATATTAAGCGAGATATTCGCATTTTAAGTTTGAACATGGGTTTTTGTCCATAACTTGTTGTAAAATTAGTCTTATTCAAAGATAGGCACACCAATGGAAAGGGAACGATTCCTAGATCACAATTCTGAAATTTCAGCCATCTAGGTGGTCTAGATCGAGAAATAATGGAGTTCAAAAATTGCCCTCTAGGTCCAGACTTTTGATACTCTAGGACGCATATTAAGCGAGATATTGGCATTTTAAGTTTGAACATGGGTTTTTGTCCATAACTTGTTGTTAAATTGGTCTTATTCAAATATAGGCACACCAATGGAAAGGGAACGATTCCTAGATCACAATCCTGAAATTTCAGCCATCTAGGTGGTCTAGATCGAGAAATAATGGAGTTCAAAAATTGCCCTCTAGGTCCAGACTTTTGATAGTCTAGGACGCATATTAAGCGAGATATTCGCATTTTAAGTTTGAACATGGGTTTTTGTCCATAACTTGTTGTAAAATTGGTCTTATTAAAAGATAGGCACACCAATGGAAAGGGAACGATTCCTAGATCACAATCCTGAAATTTCAGCCAACTAGGTGGTCTAGATCGAGAAATAATGGAGTTCAAAAATTGCCCTCAAGGTCCAGACTTTTGATAGTCTAGGACGCATATTAAGGGAGATATTCGCATTTTAAGTTTGAACATGGGTTTTTGTCCATAACTTGTTGTAAAATTAGTCTTATTCAAAGATAGGCACACCAATGGAAAGGGAATGATTAATAGATCACAATCCTGAAATTTCAGCCATCTAGGTGGTCTAGATTGAGAAATAATGGAGTTCAAAAATTGCCCTCAAGGTCCAGACTTTTGATACTCTAGGACGCATATTAAGCGAGATATTCGCATTTTAAGTTTGAACATGGGTTTTTGTCCATAACTTGTTGTTAAATTGGTCTTATTCAAATATAGGCACACCAATGGAAAGGGAACGATTCCTAGATCACAATCCTGAAATTTCAGCCATCTAGGTGGTCTAGATCGAGAAATAATGGAGTTCAAAAATTGCCCTCAAGGTCCAGACTTTTGATAGTCTAGGACGCATATTAAGCGAGATATTCGCATTTTAAGTTTGAACATGGGTTTTTGTCTATAACTTGTTATAAAATTAGTCTTATTCAAAGATAGGCACACCAATGGAAAGGGAATGATTCCTAGATCACAATCCTGAAATTTCAGCCATCTAGGTGGTCTAGATCGAGAAATAATGGAGTTCAAAAATTGCCCTCTAGGTCCAGACTTTTGATAGTCTAGGACGCATATTAAGCGAGATATTCGCATTTTAAGTTTGAACATGGGTTTTTGTCCATAACTTGTTGTAAAATTAGTCTTATTCAAATATAGGCACACCAATGGAAAGGGAATGATTCCTAGATCACAATTCTGAAATTTCAGCCATCTAGGTGGTCTAGATCGAGAAATAATGGAGTTCAAAAATTGCCCTCAAGGTCCAGACTTTTGATAGTCTAGGACGCATATTAAGAGAGATATTCGCATTTTAAGTTTGAACATGGGTTTTTGTCCATAACTTGTTGTAAAATTAGTCTTATTCAAAGATAGGCACACCAATGGAAAGGGAATGATTCCTAGATCACAATTCTGAAATTTCAGCCATCTAGGTGGTCTAGATCGAGAAATAATGGAGTTCAAAAATTGCCCTCAAGGTCCAGACTTTTGATAGTCTAGGACGCATATTAAGAGAGATATTCGCATTTTAAGTTTGAACATGGGTTTTTGTCCATAACTTGTTGTAAAATTAGTCTTATTCAAAGATAGGCACACCAATGGAAAGGGAACGATTCCTAGATCACAATTCTGAAATTTCAGCCATCTAGGTGGTCTAGATCGAGAAATAATGGAGTTCAAAAATTGCCCTCTAGGTCCAGACTTTTGATACTCTAGGACGCATATTAAGCGAGATATTGGCATTTTAAGTTTGAACATGGGTTTTTGTCCATAACTTGTTGTTAAATTGATCTTATTCAAATATAGGCACTCCAATGGAAAGGGAACGATTCCTAGATCACAATCCTGAAATTTCAGCCATCTAGGTGGTCTAGATCGAGAAATAATGGAGTTCAAAAATTGCCCTCTAGGTCCAGACTTTTGATAGTCTAGGACGCATATTAAGCGAGATATTCGCATTTTAAGTTTGAACATGGGTTTTTGTCCATAACTTGTTGTAAAATTGGTCTTATTAAAAGATAGGCACACCAATGGAAAGGAAACGATTCCTAGATCACAATCCTGAAATTTCAGCCAACTAGGTGGTCTAGATCGAGAAATAATGGAGTTCAAAAATTGCCCTCAAGGTCCAGACTTTTGATAGTCTAGGACGCATATTAAGCGAGATATTCGCATTTTAAGTTTGAACATGGGTTTTTGTCCATAACTTGTTGTAAAATTAGTCTTATTCAAAGATAGGCACACCAATGGAAAGGGAATGATTAATAGATCACAATCCTGAAATTTCAGCCATCTAGGTGGTCTAGATCGAGAAATAATGGAGTTCAAAAATTGCCCTCAAGGTCCAGACTTTTGATACTCTAGGACGCATATTAAGCGAGATAATCGCATTTTAAGTTTGAACATGGGTTTTTGTCCATAACTTGTTGTTAAATTGGTCTTATTCAAATATAGGCACACCAATGGAAAGGGAACGATTCCTAGATCACAATCCTGAAATTTCAGCCATCTAGGTGGTCTAGATCGAGAAATAATGGAGTTCAAAAATTGCCCTCAAGGTCCAGACTTTTGATAGTCTAGGACGCATATTAAGCGAGATATTCGCATTTTAAGTTTGAACATGGGTTTTTGTCTATAACTTGTTATAAAATTAGTCTTATTCAAAGATAGGCACACCAATGGAAAGGGAATGATTCCTAGATCACAATCCTGAAATTTCAGCCATCTAGGTGGTCTAGATCGAGAAATAATGGAGTTCAAAAATTGCCCTCTAGGTCCAGACTTTTGATAGTCTAGGACGCATATTAAGCGAGATATTCGCATTTTAAGTTTGAACATGGGTTTTTGTCCATAACTTGTTGTAAAATTAGTCTTATTCCAATATAGGCACACCAATGGAAAGGGAATGATTCCTAGATCACAATTCTGAAATTTCAGCCATCTAGGTGGTCTAGATCGAGAAATAATGGAGTTCAAAAATTGCCCTCAAGGTCCAGACTTTTGATAGTCTAGGACGCATATTAAGAGAGATATTCGCATTTTAAGTTTGAACATGGGTTTTTGTCCATAACTTGTTGTAAAATTAGTCTTATTCAAAGATAGGCACACCAATGGAAAGGGAATGATTCCTAGATCACAATTCTGAAATTTTAGCCATCTAGGTGGTCTAGATCGAGAAATAATGGAGTTCAAAAATTGCCCTCAAGGTCCAGACTTTTGATAGTCTAGGACGCATATTAAGAGAGATATTCGCATTTTAAGTTTGAACATGGGTTTTTGTCCATAACTTGTTGTAAAATTAGTCTTATTCAAAGATAGGCACACCAATGGAAAGGGAATGATTCCTAGATCACAATTCTGAAATTTCAGCCATCTAGGTGGTCTAGATCGAGAAATAATGGAGTTCAAAAATTGCCCTCTAGGTCCAGACTTTTGATACTCTAGGACGCATATTAAGCGAGATATTCGCATTTTAAGTTTGAACATGGGTCCATAACTTGTTGTAAAATTAGTCATATTCAAATATAGGCACACCAATGGAAAGGGAACGATTCCTAGATCACAATTCTGAAATTTCAGCCATCTAGGTGGTCTAGATCGAGAAATAATGGAGTTCAAAAATTGCCCTCTAGGTCCAGACTTTTGATACTCTAGGACGCATATTAAGCGAGATATTGGCATTTTAAGTTTGAACATGGGTTTTTGTCCATAACTTGTTGTTAAATTGGTCTTATTCAAATATAGGCACACCAATGGAAAGGGAACGATTCCTAGATCACAATCCTGAAATTTCAGCCATCTAGGTGGTCTAGATCGAGAAATAATGGAGTTCAAAAATTGCCCTCTAGGTCCAGACATTTGATAGTCTAGGACGCATATTAAGCGAGATATTCGCATTTTAAGTTTGAACATGGGTTTTTGTCCATAACTTGTTGTAAAATTGGTCTTATTAAAAGATAGGCACACCAATGGAAAGGGAACGATTCCTAGATCACAATCCTGAAATTTCAGCCAACTAGGTGGTCTAGATCGAGAAATAATGGAGTTCAAAAATTGCCCTCAAGGTCCAGACTTTTGATAGTCTAGGACGCATATTAAGCGAGATATTCGCATTTTAAGTTTGAACATGGGTTTTTGTCCATAACTTGTTGTAAAATTAGTCTTATTCAAAGATAGGCACACCAATGGAAAGGGAATGATTAATAGATCACAATCCTGAAACTTCAGCCATCTAGGTGGTCTAGATTGAGAAATAATGGAGTTCAAAAATTGCCCTCAAGGTCCAGACTTTTGATACTCTAGGACGCATATTAAGCGAGATAATCGCATTTTAAGTTTGAACATGGGTTTTTGTCCATAACTTGTTGTTAAATTGGTCTTATTCAAATATAGGCACACCAATGGAAAGGGAACGATTCCTAGATCACAATCCTGAAATTTCAGCCATCTAGGTGGTCTAGATCTAGAAATAATGGAGTTCAAAAATTGCCCTCAAGGTCCAGACTTTTGATAGTCTAGGACGCATATTAAGCGAGATATTCGCATTTTAAGTTTGAACATGGGTTTTTGTCTATAACTTGTTATAAAATTAGTCTTATTCAAAGATAGGCACACCAATGGAAAGGGAATGATTCCTAGATCACAATCCTGAAATTTCAGCCATCTAGGTGGTCTAGATCGAGAAATAATGGAGTTCAAAAATTGCCCTCTAGGTCCAGACTTTTGATAGTCTAGGACGCATATTAAGCGAGATATTCGCATTTTAAGTTTGAACATGGGTTTTTGTCCATAACTTGTTGTAAAATTAGTCTTATTCAAATATAGGCACACCAATGGAAAGGGAATGATTCCTAGATCACAATTCTGAAATTTCAGCCATCTAGGTGGTCTAGATCGAGAAATAATGGAGTTCAAAAATTGCCCTCAAGGTCCAGACTTTTGATAGTCTAGGACGCATATTAAGAGAGATATTCGCATTTTAAGTTTGAACATGGGTTTTTGTCCATAACTTGTTGTAAAATTAGTCTTATTCAAAGATAGGCACACCAATGGAAAGGGAATGATTCCTAGATCACAATTCTGAAATTTCAGCCATCTAGGTGGTCTAGATCGAGAATTAATGGAGTTCAAAAATTGCCCTCTAGGTCCAGACTTTTGATACTCTAGGACGCATATTAAGCGAGATATTCGCATTTTAAGTTTGAACATGGGTCCATAACTTGTTGTAAAATTAGTCATATTCAAATATAGGCACACCAATGGAAAGGGAACGATTCCTAGATCACAATCCTGAAATTTCAGCCAACTAGGTGGTCTAGATCGAGAAATAATGGAGTTCAAAAATTGCCCTCAAGGTCCAGACTTTTGATAGTCTAGGACGCATATTAAGCGAGATATTCGCATTTTAAGTTTGAACATGGGTTTTTGTCCATAACTTGTTGTAAAATTAGTCTTATTCAAAGATAGGCACACCAATGGAAAGGGAATGATTCCTAGATCACAATTCTGAAATTTCAGCCATCTAGGTGGTCTAGATCGAGAAATAATGGAGTTCAAAAATTGCCCTCTAGGTCCAGACTTTTGATACTCTAGGACGCATATTAAGCGAGATATTGGCATTTTAAGTTTGAACATGGGTTTTTGTCCATAACTTGTTGTAAAATTAGTCTTATTCAAAGATAGACACACCAATGGAAAGGGAACGATTCCTAGATCACAATTCTGAAATTTCAGCCATCTAGGTGGTCTAGATCGAGAAATAATGGAGTTCAAAAATTGCCCTCTAGGTCCAGACTTTTGATACTCTAGGACGCATATTAAGCGAGATATTGGCATTTTAAGTTTGAACATGGGTTTTTGTCCATAACTTGTTGTTAAATTGGTCTTATTCAAATATAGGCACACCAATGGAAAGGGAACGATTCCTAGATCACAATCCTGAAATTTCAGCCATCTAGGTGGTCTAGATCGAGAAATAATGGAGTTCAAAAATTGCCCTCAAGGTCCAGACTTTTGATAGTCTAGGACGCATATTAAGAGAGATATTCGCATTTTAAGTTTGAACATGGGTTTTTGTCCATAACTTGTTGTAAAATTAGTCTTATTCAAAGATAGGCACACCAATGGAAAGGGAATGATTCCTAGATCACAATTCTGAAATTTCAGCCATCTAGGTGGTCTAGATCGAGAAATAATGGAGTTCAAAAATTGCCCTCTAGGTCCAGACTTTTGATACTCTAGGACGCATATTAAGCGAGATATTCGCATTTTAAGTTTGAACATGGGTCCATAACTTGTTGTAAAATTAGTCATATTCAAATATAGGCACACCAATGGAAAGGGAACGATTCCTAGATCACAATCCTGAAATTTCAGCCAACTAGGTGGTCTAGATCGAGAAATAATGGAGTTCAAAAATTGCCCTCAAGGTCCAGACTTTTGATAGTCTAGGACGCATATTAAGCGAGATATTCGCATTTTAAGTTTGAACATGGGTTTTTGTCCATAACTTGTTGTAAAATTAGTCTTATTCAAAGATAGGCACACCAATGGAAAGGGAATGATTCCTAGATCACAATTCTGAAATTTCAGCCATCTAGGTGGTCTAGATCGAGAAATAATGGAGTTCAAAAATTGCCCTCTAGGTCCAGACTTTTGATACTCTAGGACGCATATTAAGCGAGATATTGGCATTTTAAGTTTGAACATGGGTTTTTGTCCATAACTTGTTGTTAAATTGGTCTTATTCAAATATAGGCACACCAATGGAAAGGGAACGATTCCTAGATCACAATCCTGAAATTTCAGCCATCTAGGTGGTCTAGATCGAGAAATAATGGAGTTCAAAAATTGCCCTCTAGGTCCAGACTTTTGATACTCTAGGACGCATATTAAGCGAGATATTCGCATTTTAAGTTTGAACATGGGTTTTTGTCCATAACTTGTTGTAAAATTGGTCTTATTAAAAGATAGGCACACCAATGGAAAGGAAACGATTCCTAGATCACAATCCTGAAATTTCAGCCAACTAGGTGGTCTAGATCGAGAAATAATGGAGTTTAAAAATTGCCCTCAAGGTCCAGACATTTGATAGTCTAGGACGCATATTAAGCGAGATATTCGCATTTTAAGTTTGAACATGGGTTTTTGTCCATAACTTGTTGAAAAATTAGTCTTATTCAAAGATAGGCACACCAATGGAAAGGGAATGATTAATAGATCACAATCCTGAAATTTCAGCCATCTAGGTGGTCTAGATCGAGAAATAATGGAGTTCAAAAATTGCCCTCTAGGTCCAGACTTTTGATAGTCTAGGACGCATATTAAGGGAGATATTCGCATTTTAAGTTTGTACATGGGTTTTTGTCCATAACTTGTTGTAAAATTGGTCTTATTAAAAGATAGGCACACCAATGGAAAGGGAACGATTCCTAGATCACAATCCTGAAATTTCAGCCAACTAGGTGGTCTAGATCGAGAAATAATGGAGTTCAAAAATTGCCCTCAAGGTCCAGACTTTTGATAGTCTAGGACGCATATTAAGCGAGATATTCGCATTTTAAGTTTGAACATGGGTTTTTGTCCATAACTTGTTGTAAAATTAGTCTTATTCAAAGATAGGCACACCAATGGAAAGGGAACGATTCCTAGATCACAATCCTGAAATTTCAGCCATCTAGGTGGTCTAGATCGAGAAATAATGGAGTTCAAAAATTGCCCTCTAGGTCCAGACTTTTGATACTCTAGGACGCATATTAAGCGAGATATTGGCATTTTAAGTTTGAACATGGGTTTTTGTCCATAACTTGTTGTTAAATTGGTCTTATTCAAATATAGGCACACCAATGGAAAGGGAACGATTCCTAGATCACAATCCTGAAATTTCAGCCATCTAGGTGGTCTAGATCGAGAAATAATGGAGTTCAAAAATTGCCCTCTAGGTCCAGACATTTGATAGTCTAGGACGCATATTAAGCGAGATATTCGCATTTTAAGTTTGAACATGGGTTTTTGTCCATAACTTGTTGTAAAATTGGTCTTATTAAAAGATAGGCACACCAATGGAAAGGGAACGATTCCTAGATCACAATCCTGAAATTTCAGCCAACTAGGTGGTCTAGATCGAGAAATAATGGAGTTCAAAAATTGCCCTCAAGGTCCAGACTTTTGATAGTCTAGGACGCATATTAAGCGAGATATTCGCATTTTAAGTTTGAACATGGGTTTTTGTCCATAACTTGTTGTAAAATTAGTCTTATTCAAAGATAGGCACACCAATGGAAAGGGAATGATTAATAGATCACAATCCTGAAACTTCAGCCATCTAGGTGGTCTAGATTGAGAAATAATGGAGTTCAAAAATTGCCCTCAAGGTCCAGACTTTTGATACTCTAGGACGCATATTAAGCGAGATAATCGCATTTTAAGTTTGAACATGGGTTTTTGTCCATAACTTGTTGTTAAATTGGTCTTATTCAAATATAGGCACACCAATTGAAAGGGAACGATTCCTAGATCACAATCCTGAAATTTCAGCCATCTAGGTGGTCTAGATCTAGAAATAATGGAGTTCAAAAATTGCCCTCAAGGTCCAGACTTTTGATAGTCTAGGACGCATATTAAGCGAGATATTCGCATTTTAAGTTTGAACATGGGTTTTTGTCTATAACTTGTTATAAAATTAGTCTTATTCAAAGATAGGCACACCAATGGAAAGGGAATGATTCCTAGATCACAATTCTGAAATTTCAGCCATCTAGGTGGTCTAGATCGAGAAATAATGGAGTTCAAAAATTGCCCTCAAGGTCCAGACTTTTGATAGTCTAGGACGCATATTAAGAGAGATATTCGCATTTTAAGTTTGAACATGGGTTTTTGTCCATAACTTGTTGTAAAATTAGTCTTATTCAAAGATAGGCACACCAATGGAAAGGGAATGATTCCTAGATCACAATTCTGAAATTTCAGCCATCTAGGTGGTCTAGATCGAGAAATAATGGAGTTCAAAAATTGCCCTCTAGGTCCAGACTTTTGATACTCTAGGACGCATATTAAGCGAGATATTCGCATTTTAAGTTTGAACATGGGTTTTTGTCCATAACTTGTTGTAAAATTAGTCATATTCAAATATAGGCACACCAATGGAAAGGGAACGATTCCTAGATCACAATCCTGAAATTTCAGCCAACTAGGTGGTCTAGATCGAGAAATAATGGAGTTCAAAAATTGCCCTCAAGGTCCAGACTTTTGATAGTCTAGGACGCATATTAAGCGAGATATTCGCATTTTAAGTTTGAACATGGGTTTTTGTCCATAACTTGTTGTAAAATTAGTCTTATTCAAAGATAGGCACACCAATGGAAAGGGAATGATTAATAGATCACAATCCTGAAATTTCAGCCATCTAGGTGGTCTAGATCGAGAAATAATGGAGTTCAAAAATTGCCCTCTAGGTCCAGACTTTTGATACTCTAGGACGTATATTAAGCGAGATATTGGCATTTTAACTTCAGCCATCTAGGTGGTCTAGATTGAGAAATAATGGAGTTCAAAAATTGCCCTCAAGGTCCAGACTTTTGATACTCTAGGACGCATATTAAGCGAGATAATCGCATTTTAAGTTTGAACATGGGTTTTTGTCCATAACTTGTTTGTAAATTGGTCTTATTCAAATATAGGCACACCAATGGAAAGGGAACGATTCCTAGATCACAATCCTGAAATTTCAGCCATCTAGGTGGTCTAGATCTAGAAATAATGGAGTTCAAAAATTGCCCTCAAGGTCCAGACTTTTGATAGTCTAGGACGCATATTAAGCGAGATATTCGCATTTTAAGTTTGAACATGGGTTTTTGTCTATAACTTGTTATAAAATTAGTCTTATTCAAAGATAGGCACACCAATGGAAAGGGAATGATTCCTAGATCACAATTCTGAAATTTCAGCCATCTAGGTGGTCTAGATCGAGAAATAATGGAGTTCAAAAATTGCCCTCAAGGTCCAGACTTTTGATAGTCTAGGACGCATATTAAGAGAGATATTCGCATTTTAAGTTTGAACATGGGTTTTTGTCCATAACTTGTTGTAAAATTGGTCTTATTCAAAGATAGGCACACCAATGGAAAGGGAATGATTCCTAGATCACAATTCTGAAATTTCAGCCATCTAGGTGGTCTAGATCGAGAAATAATGGAGTTCAAAAATTGCCCTCAAGGTCCAGACTTTTGATAGTCTAGGACGCATATTAAGAGAGATATTCGCATTTTAAGTTTGAACATGGGTTTTTGTCCATAACTTGTTGTAAAATTGGTCTTATTCAAAGATAGGCACACCAATGGAAAGGGAATGATTCCTAGATCACAATTCTGAAATTTCAGCCATCTAGGTGGTCTAGATCGAGAAATAATGGAGTTCAAAAATTGCCCTCTAGGTCCAGACTTTTGATACTCTAGGACGCATATTAAGCGAGATATTCGCATTTTAAGTTTGAACATGGGTTTTTGTCCATAACTTGTTGTAAAATTAGTCTTATTCAAATATAGGCACACCAATGGAAAGGGAACGATTCCTAGATCACAATCCTGAAATTTCAGCCAACTAGGTGGTCTAGATCGAGAAATAATGGAGTTCAAAAATTGCCCTCAAGGTCCAGACTTTTGATAGTCTAGGACGCATATTAAGCGAGATATTCGCATTTTAAGTTTGAACATGGGTTTTTGTCCATAACTTGTTGTAAAATTAGTCTTATTCAAAGATAGGCACACCAATGGAAAGGGAATGATTCCTAGATCACAATTCTGAAATTTCAGCCATCTAGGTGGTCTAGATCGAGAAATAATGGAGTTCAAAAATTGCCCTCTAGGTCCAGACTTTTGATACTCTAGGACGTATATTAAGCGAGATATTGGCATTTTAACTTCAGCCATCTAGGTGGTCTAGATTGAGAAATAATGGAGTTCAAAAATTGCCCTCAAGGTCCAGACTTTTGATACTCTAGGACGCATATTAAGCGAGATAATCGCATTTTAAGTTTGAACATGGGTTTTTGTCCATAACTTGTTGTTAAATTGGTCTTATTCAAATATAGGCACACCAATGGAAAGGGAACGATTCCTAGATCACAATTCTGAAATTTCAGCCATCTAGGTGGTCTAGATCTAGAAATAATGGAGTTCAAAAATTGCCCTCAAGGTCCAGACTTTTGATAGTCTAGGACGCATATTAAGCGAGATATTCGCATTTTAAGTTTGAACATGGGTTTTTGTCTATAACTTGTTATAAAATTAGTCTTATTCAAAGATAGGCACACCAATGGAAAGGGAATGATTCCTAGATCACAATCCTGAAATTTCAGCCATCTAGGTGGTCTAGATCGAGAAATAATGGAGTTCAAAAATTGCCCTCTAGGTCCAGACTTTTGATAGTCTAGGACGCATATTAAGCGAGATATTCGCATTTTAAGTTTGAACATGGGTTTTTGTCCATAACTTGTTGTAAAATTAGTCTTATTCAAATATAGGCACACCAATGGAAAGGGAATAATTCCTAGATCACAATTCTGAAATTTCAGCCATCTAGGTGGTCTAGATCGAGAAATAATGGAGTTCAAAAATTGCCCTCAAGGTCCAGACTTTTGATAGTCTAGGACGCATATTAAGAGAGATATTCGCATTTTAAGTTTGAACATGGGTTTTTGTCCATAACTTGTTGTAAAATTAGTCTTATTCAAAGATAGGCACACCAATGGAAAGGGAATGATTCCTAGATCACAATTCTGAAATTTCAGCCATCTAGGTGGTCTAGATCGAGAAATAATGGAGTTCAAAAATTGCCCTCAAGGTCCAGACTTTTGATAGTCTAGGACGCATATTAAGAGAGATATTCGCATTTTAAGTTTGAACATGGGTTTTTGTCCATAACTTGTTGTAAAATTAGTCTTATTCAAAGATAGGCACACCAATGGAAAGGGAATGATTCTTAGATCACAATTCTGAAATTTCAGCCATCTAGGTGGTCTAGATCGAGAAATAATGGAGTTCAAAAATTGCCCTCTAGGTCCAGACTTTTGATACTCTAGGACGCATATTAAGCGAGATATTCGCATTTTAAGTTTGAACATGGGTTTTTGTCCATAACTTGTTGTAAAATTAGTCATATTCAAATATAGGCACACCAATGGAAAGGGAACGATTCCTAGATCACAATCCTGAAATTTCAGCCATCTAGGTGGTCTAGATCGAGAAATAATGGAGTTCAAAAATTGCCCTCAAGGTCCAGACTTTTGATAGTCTAGGACGCATATTAAGCGAGATATTCGCATTTTAAGTTTGAACATGGGTTTTTGTCCATAACTTGTTGTAAAATTAGTCTTATTCAAAGATAGGCACACCAATGGAAAGGGAATGATTCCTAGATCACAATTCTGAAATTTCAGCCATCTAGGTGGTCTAGATCGAGAAATAATGGAGTTCAAAAATTGCCCTCTAGGTCCAGACTTTTGATACTCTAGGACGTATATTAAGCGAGATATTGGCATTTTAAGTTTGAACATGGGTTTTTGTCCATAACTTGTTGTTAAATTGGTCTTATTCAAAGATAGGCACACCAATGGAAAGGGAACGATTCCTAGATCACAATCCTGAAATTTCAGCCATCTAGGTGGTCTAGATCGAGAAATAATGGAGTTCAAAAATTGCCCTCTAGGTCCAGACTTTTGATACTCTAGGACGCATATTAAGCGAGATATTCGCATTTTAAGTTTGAACATGGGTTTTTGTCCATAACTTGTTGTAAAATTGGTCTTATTAAAAGATAGGCACACCAATGGAAAGGAAACGATTCCTAGATCACAATCCTGAAATTTCAGCCAACTAGGTGGTCTAGATCGAGAAATAATGGAGTTCAAAAATTGCCCTCAAGGTCCAGACTTTTGATAGTCTAGGACGCATATTAAGCGAGATATTCGCATTTTAAGTTTGAACATGGGTTTTTGTCCATAACTTGTTGAAAAATTAGTCTTATTCAAAGATAGGCACACCAATGGAAAGAGAATGATTAATAGATCACAATCCTGAAATTTCAGCCATCTAGGTGGTCTAGATCGAGAAATAATGGAGTTCAAAAATTGCCCTCAAGGTCCAGACTTTTGATAGTCTAGGACGCATATTAAGAGAGATATTCGCATTTTAAGTTTGAACATGGGTTTTTGTCCATAACTTGTTGTAAAATTAGTCTTATTCAAAGATAGGCACACCAATGGAAAGGGAATGATTCCTAGATCACAATTCTGAAATTTCAGCCATCTAGGTGGTCTAGATCGAGAAATAATGGAGTTCAAAAATTGCCCTCAAGGTCCAGACTTTTGATAGTCTAGGACGCATATTAAGAGAGATATTCGCATTTTAAGTTTGAACATGGGTTTTTGTCCATAACTTGTTGTAAAATTGGTCTTATTCAAAGATAGGCACACCAATGGAAAGGGAATGATTCCTAGATCACAATTCTGAAATTTCAGCCATCTAGGTGGTCTAGATCGAGAAATAATGGAGTTCAAAAATTGCCCTCAAGGTCCAGACTTTTGATAGTCTAGGACGCATATTAAGAGAGATATTCGCATTTTAAGTTTGAACATGGGTTTTTGTCCATAACTTGTTGTAAAATTAGTCTTATTCAAAGATAGGCACACCAATGGAAAGGGAATGATTCCTAGATCACAATTCTGAAATTTCAGCCATCTAGGTGGTCTAGATCGAGAAATAATGGAGTTCAAAAATTGCCCTCTAGGTCCAGACTTTTGATACTCTAGGACGTATATTAAGCGAGATATTGGCATTTTAAGTTTGAACATGGGTTTTTGTCCATAACTTGTTGTTAAATTGGTCTTATTCAAAGATAGGCACACCAATGGAAAGGGAACGATTCCTAGATCACAATCCTGAAAATTCAGCCATCTAGGTGGTCTAGATCGAGAAATAATGGAGTTCAAAAATTGCCCTCTAGGTCCAGACTTTTGATACTCTAGGACGCATATTAAGCGAGATATTCGCATTTTAAGTTTGAACATGGGTTTTTGTCCATAACTTGTTGTAAAATTGGTCTTATTAAAAGATAGGCACACCAATGGAAAGGAAACGATTCCTAGATCACAATCCTGAAATTTCAGCCATCTAGGTGGTCTAGATCGAGAAATAATGGAGTTCAAAAATTGCCCTCAAGGTCCAGACTTTTGATAGTCTAGGACGCATATTAAGAGAGATATTCGCATTTTAAGTTTGAACATGGGTTTTTGTCCATAACTTGTTGTAAAATTAGTCTTATTCAAAGATAGGCACACCAATGGAAAGGGAATGATTCTTAGATCACAATTCTGAAATTTCAGCCATCTAGGTGGTCTAGATCGAGAAATAATGGAGTTCAAAAATTGCCCTCTAGGTCCAGACTTTTGATACTCTAGGACGCATATTAAGCGAGATATTCGCATTTTAAGTTTGAACATGGGTTTTTGTCCATAACTTGTTGTAAAATTAGTCATATTCAAATATAGGCACACCAATGGAAAGGGAACGATTCCTAGATCACAATCCTGAAATTTCAGCCAACTAGGTGGTCTAGATCGAGAAATAATGGAGTTCAAAAATTGCCCTCAAGGTCCAGACTTTTGATAGTCTAGGACGCATATTAAGCGAGATATTCGCATTTTAAGTTTGAACATGGGTTTTTGTCCATAACTTGTTGTAAAATTAGTCTTATTCAAAAATAGGCACACCAATGGAAAGGGAATGATTCCTAGATCACAATTCTGAAATTTCAGCCATCTAGGTGGTCTAGATCGAGAAATAATGGAGTTCAAAAATTGCCCTCTAGGTCCAGACTTTTGATACTCTAGGACGTATATTAAGCGAGATATTGGCATTTTAAGTTTGAACATGGGTTTTTGTCCATAACTTGTTGTTAAATTGGTCTTATTCAAAGATAGGCACACCAATGGAAAGGGAACGATTCCTAGATCACAATCCTGAAATTTCAGCCATCTAGGTGGTCTAGATCGAGAAATAATGGAGTTCAAAAATTGCCCTCTAGGTCCAGACTTTTGATACTCTAGGACGCATATTAAGGGAGATATTCGCATTTTAAGTTTGAACATGGGTTTTTGTCCATAACTTGTTGTAAAATTGGTCTTATTAAAAGATAGGCACACCAATGGAAAGGAAACGATTCCTAGATCACAATCCTGAAATTTCAGCCAACTAGGTGGTCTAGATCGAGAAATAATGGAGTTTAAAAATTGCCCTCAAGGTCCAGACTTTTGATAGTCTAGGACGCATATTAAGCGAGATATTCGCATTTTAAGTTTGAACATGGGTTTTTGTCCATAACTTGTTGAAAAATTAGTCTTATTCAAAGATAGGCACACCAATGGAAAGGGAATGATTAATAGATCACAATCCTGAAATTTCAGCCATCTAGGTGGTCTAGATCGAGAAATAATGGAGTTCAAAAATTGCCCTCAAGGTCCAGACTTTTGATAGTCTAGGACGCATATTAAGCGAGATATTCGCATTTTAAGTTTGAACATGGGTTTTTGTCCATAACTTGTTGTAAAATTAGTCTTATTCAAAGATAGGCACACCAATGGAAAGGGAATGATTCCTAGATCACAATTCTGAAATTTCAGCCATCTAGGTGGTCTAGATCGAGAAATAATGGAGTTCAAAAATTGCCCTCAAGGTCCAGACTTTTGATAGTCTAGGACGCATATTAAGCGAGATATTCGCATTTTAAGTTTGAACATGGGTTTTTGTCCATAACTTGTTGTAAAATTAGTCTTATTCAAAGATAGGCACACCAATGGAAAGGGAATGATTCCTAGATCACAATTCTGAAATTTCAGCCATCTAGGTGGTCTAGATCGAGAAATAATGGAGTTCAAAAATTGCCCTCAAGGTCCAGACTTTTGATAGTCTAGGACGCATATTAAGAGAGATATTCGCATTTTAAGTTTGAACATGGGTTTTTGTCCATAACTTGTTGTAAAATTAGTCTTATTCAAAGATAGGCACACCAATGGAAAGGGAATGATTCCTAGATCACAATCCTGAAATTTCAGCCATCTAGGTGGTCTAGATCGAGAAATAATGGAGTTCAAAAATTGCCCTCTAGGTCCAGACTTTTGATACTCTAGGACGTTTATTAAGCGAGATATTGGCATTTTAAGTTTGAACATGGGTTTTTGTCCATAACTTGTTGTAAAATTGGTCTTATTCAAAGATAGGCACACCAATGGAAAGGGAACGATTCCTAGATCACAATCCTGAAATTTCAGCCATCTAGGTGGTCTAGATCGAGAAATAATGGAGTTCAAAAATTGCCCTCTAGGTCCAGACTTTTGATACTCTAGGACGCATATTAAGCGAGATATTCGCATTTTAAGTTTGAACATGGGTTTTTGTCCATAACTTGTTGTAAAATTGGTCTTATTAAAAGATAGGCACACCAATGGAAAGGAAACGATTCCTAGATCACAATCCTGAAATTTCAGCCAACTAGGTGGTCTAGATCGAGAAATAATGGAGTTTAAAAATTGCCCTCAAGGTCCAGACTTTTGATAGTCTAGGACGCATATTAAGCGAGATATTCGCATTTTAAGTTTGAACATGGGTTTTTGTCCATAACTTGTTGAAAAATTAGTCTTATTCAAAGATAGGCACACCAATGGAAAGAGAATGATTAATAGATCACAATCCTGAAATTTCAGCCATCTAGGTGGTCTAGATCGAGAAATAATGGAGTTCAAAAATTGCCCTCTAGGTCCAGACTTTTGATAGTCTAGGACGCATATTAAGCGAGATATTCGCATTTTAAGTTTGAACATGGGTTTTTGTCCATAACTTGTTGTAAAATTAGTCATATTCAAATATAGGCACACCAATGGAAAGGGAACGATTCCTAGATCACAATCCTGAAATTTCAGCCAACTAGGTGGTCTAGATCGAGAAATAATGGAGTTCAAAAATTGCCCTCAAGGTCCAGACTTTTGATAGTCTAGGACGCATATTAAGCGAGATATTCGCATTTTAAGTTTGAACATGGGTTTTTGTCCATAACTTGTTGTAAAATTAGTCTTATTCAAAGATAGGCACACCAATGGAAAGGGAATGATTCCTAGATCACAATTCTGAAATTTCAGCCATCTAGGTGGTCTAGATCGAGAAATAATGGAGTTCAAAAATTGCCCTCTAGGTCCAGACTTTTGATAGTCTAGGACGCATATTAAGCGAGATATTCGCATTTTAAGTTTGAACATGGGTTTTTGTCCATAACTTGTTGTAAAATTAGTCATATTCAAATATAGGCACACCAATGGAAAGGGAACGATTCCTAGATCACAATCCTGAAATTTCAGCCAACTAGGTGGTCTAGATCGAGAAATAATGGAGTTCAAAAATTGCCCTCAAGGTCCAGACTTTTGATAGTCTAGGACGCATATTAAGCGAGATATTCGCATTTTAAGTTTGAACATGGGTTTTTGTCCATAACTTGTTGTAAAATTAGTCTTATTCAAAGATAGGCACACCAATGGAAAGGGAATGATTCCTAGATCACAATTCTGAAATTTCAGCCATCTAGGTGGTCTAGATCGAGAAATAATGGAGTTCAAAAATTGCCCTCTAGGTCCAGACTTTTGATACTCTAGGACGCATATTAGGTGGTCTAGATTGAGAAATAATGGAGTTCAAAAATTGCCCTCAAGGTCCAGACTTTTGATACTCTAGGACGCATATTAAGCGAGATATTCGCATTTTAAGTTTGAACATGGGTTTTTGTCCATAACTTGTTGTTAAATTGGTCTTATTCAAATATAGGCACACCAATGGAAAGGGAACGATTCCTAGATCACAATCCTGAAATTTCAGCCATCTAGGTGGTCTAGATCTAGAAATAATGGAGTTCAAAAATTGCCCTCAAGGTCCAGACTTTTGATAGTCTAGGACGCATATTAAGCGAGATATTCGCATTTTAAGTTTGAACATGGGTTTTTGTCTATAACTTGTTATAAAATTAGTCTTATTCAAAGATAGGCACACCAATGGAAAGGGAATGATTCCTAGATCACAATCCTGAAATTTCAGCCATCTAGGTGGTCTAGATCGAGAAATAATGGAGTTCAAAAATTGCCCTCAAGGTCCAGACTTTTGATAGTCTAGGACGCATATTAAGAGAGATATTCGCATTTTAAGTTTGAACATGGGTTTTTGTCCATAACTTGTTGTAAAATTAGTCTTATTCAAAGATAGGCACACCAATGGAAAGGGAATGATTCCTAGATCACAATTCTGAAATTTCAGCCATCTAGGTGGTCTAGATCGAGAAATAATGGAGTTCAAAAATTGCCCTCAAGGTCCAGACTTTTGATAGTCTAGGACGCATATTAAGAGAGATATTCGCATTTTAAGTTTGAACATGGGTTTTTGTCCATAACTTGTTGTAAAATTAGTCTTATTCAAAGATAGGCACACCAATGGAAAGGGAATGATTAATAGATCACAATTCTGAAATTTCAGCCATCTAGGTGGTCTAGATCGAGAAATAATGGAGTTCAAAAATTGCCCTCTAGGTCCAGACTTTTGATACTCTAGGACGCATATTAAGCGAGATATTCGCATTTTAAGTTTGAACATGGGTTTTTGTCCATAACTTGTTGTAAAATTAGTCATATTCAAATATAGGCACACCAATGGAAAGGGAACGATTCCTAGATCACAATCCTGAAATTTCAGCCAACTAGGTGGTCTAGATCGAGAAATAATGGAGTTCAAAAATTGCCCTCAAGGTCCAGACTTTTGATAGTCTAGGACGCATATTAAGCGAGATATTCGCATTTTAAGTTTGAACATGGGTTTTTGTCCATAACTTGTTGTAAAATTAGTCTTATTCAAAGATAGGCACACCAATGGAAAGGGAATGATTCCTAGATCACAATCCTGAAATTTCAGCCATCTAGGTGGTCTAGATCGAGAAATAATGGAGTTCAAAATTGCCCTCAAGGTCCAGACTTTTGATAGTCTAGGACGCATATTAAGCGAGATATTCGCATTTTAAGTTTGAACATGGGTTTTTGTCTATAACTTGTTATAAAATTAGTCTTATTCAAAGATAGGCACACCAATGGAAAGGGAATGATTCCTAGATCACAATCCTGAAATTTCAGCCATCTAGGTGGTCTAGATCGAGAAATAATGGAGTTCAAAAATTGCCCTCTAGGTCCAGACTTTTGATAGTCTAGGACGCATATTAAGCGAGATATTCGCATTTTAAGTTTGAACATGGGTTTTTGTCCATAACTTGTTGTAAAATTAGTCTTATTCAAATATAGGCACACCAATGGAAAGGGAATGATTCCTAGATCACAATTCTGAAATTTCAGCCATCTAGGTGGTCTAGATCGAGAAATAATGGAGTTCAAAAATTGCCCTCAAGGTCCAGACTTTTGATAGTCTAGGACGCATATTAAGAGAGATATTCGCATTTTAAGTTTGAACATGGGTTTTTGTCCCTAACTTGTTGTAAAATTAGTCTTATTCAAAGATAGGCACACCAATGGAAAGGGAATGATTCCTAGATCACAATTCTGAAATTTCAGCCATCTAGGTGGTCTAGATCGAGAAATAATGGAGTTCAAAAATTGCCCTCAAGGTCCAGACTTTTGATAGTCTAGGACGCATATTAAGCGAGATATTCGCATTTTAAGTTTGAACATGGGTTTTTGTCCATAACTTGTTGTAAAATTAGTCTTATTCAAAGATAGGCACACCAATGGAAAGGGAACGATTCCTAGATCACAATTCTGAAATTTCAGCCATCTAGGTGGTCTAGATCGAGAAATAATGGAGTTCAAAAATTGCCCTCTAGGTCCAGACTTTTGATACTCTAGGACGCATATTAAGCGAGATATTCGCATTTTAAGTTTGAACATGGGTTTTTGTCCATAACTTGTTGTAAAATTAGTCATATTCAAAGATAGGCACACCAATGGAAAGGGAACGATTCCTAGATCACAATCCTGAAATTTCAGCCAACTAGGTGGTCTAGATCGAGAAATAATGGAGTTCAAAAATTGCCCTCTAGGTCCAGACTTTTGATAGTCTAGGACGCATATTAAGCGAGATATTCGCATTTTAAGTTTGAACATGGGTTTTTGTCCATAACTTGTTGTAAAATTAGTCTTATTCAAAGATAGGCACACCAATGGAAAGGGAATGATTCCTAGATCACAATTCTGAAATTTCAGCCATCTAGGTGGTCTAGATCGAGAAATAATGGAGTTCAAAAATTGCCCTCTAGGTCCAGACTTTTGATACTCTAGGACGTATATTAAGCGAGATATTGGCATTTTAAGTTTGAACATGGGTTTTTGTCCATAACTTGTTGTTAAATTGGTCTTATTCAAATATAGGCACACCAATGGAAAGGGAACGATTCCTAGATCACAATCCTGAAAATTCAGCCATCTAGGTGGTCTAGATCGAGAAATAATGGAGTTCAAAAATTGCCCTCTAGGTCCAGACTTTTGATACTCTAGGACGCATATTAAGCGAGATATTCGCATTTTAAGTTTGAACATGGGTTTTTGTCCATAACTTGTTGTAAAATTGGTCTTATTAAAAGATAGGCACACCAATGGAAAGGAAACGATTCCTAGATCACAATCCTGAAATTTCAGCCAACTAGGTGGTCTAGATCGAGAAATAATGGAGTTTAAAAATTGCCCTCAAGGTCCAGACTTTTGATACTCTAGGACGCATATTAAGCGAGATATTCGCATTTTAAGTTTGAACATGGGTTTTTGTCCATAACTTGTTGAAAAATTAGTCTTATTCAAAGATAGGCACACCAATGGAAAGGGAATGATTAATAGATCACAATCCTGAAATTTCAGCCATCTAGGTGGTCTAGATCGAGAAATAATGGAGTTCAAAAATTGCCCTCTAGGTCCAGACTTTTGATAGTCTAGGACGCATATTAAGCGAGATATTCGCATTTTAAGTTTGAACATGGGTTTTTGTCCATAACTTGTTGTAAAATTAGTCTTATTCAAAGATAGGCACACCAATGGAAAGGGAATGATTAATAGATCACAATCCTGAAATTTCAGCCATCTATGTGGTCTAGATCGAGAAATAATGGAGTTCAAAAATTGCCCTCAAGGTCCAGACTTTTGATACTCTAGGACGCATATTAAGCGAGATAATCGCATTTTAAGTTTGAACATGGGTTTTTGTCCATAACTTGTTGTTAAATTGGTCTTGTTCAAATATAGGCACACCAATGGAAAGGAAACGATTCCTAGATCACAATCCTGAAATTTCAGCCAACTAGGTGGTCTAGATCGAGAAATAATGGAGTTTAAAAATTGCCCTCAAGGTCCAGACTTTTGATAGTCTAGGACGCATATTAAGCGAGATATTCGCATTTTAAGTTTGAACATGGGTTTTTGTCCATAACTTGTTGAAAAATTAGTCTTATTCAAAGATAGGCACACCAATGGAAAGGGAATGATTAATAGATCACAATCCTGAAATTTCAGCCATCTAGGTGGTCTAGATCGAGAAATAATGGAGTTCAAAAAGTGCCCTCTAGGTCCAGACTTTTGATAGTCTAGGACGCATATTAAGCGAGATATTCGCATTTTAAGTTTGAACATGGGTTTTTGTCCATAACTTGTTGTAAAATTAGTCTTATTCAAAGATAGGCACACCAATGGAAAGGGAATGATTCCTAGATCACAATCCTGAAATTTCAGCCATCTAGGTGGTCTAGATCGAGAAATAATGGAGTTCAAAAATTGCCCTCAAGGTCCAGACTTTTGATACTCTAGGACGCATATTAAGCGAGATATTCGCATTTTAAGTTTGAACATGGGTTTTTGTCCATAACTTGTTGTTAAATTGGTCTTATTCAAATATAGGCACACCAATGGAAAGGGAACGATTCCTAGATCACAATCCTGAAATTTCAGCCATCTAGGTGGTCTAGATCTAGAAATAATGGAGTTCAAAAATTGCCCTCAAGGTCCAGACTTTTGATAGTCTAGGACGCATATTAAGCGAGATATTCGCATTTTAAGTTTGAACATGGGTTTTTGTCTATAACTTGTTATAAAATTAGTCTTATTCAAAGATAGGGACACCAATGGAAAGGGAATGATTCCTAGATCACAATCCTGAAATTTCAGCCATCTAGGTGGTCTAGATCGAGAAATAATGGAGTTCAAAAATTGCCCTCTAGGTCCAGACTTTTGATAGTCTAGGACGCATATTAAGCGAGATATTCGCATTTTAAGTTTGAACATGGGTTTTTGTCCATAACTTGTTGTAAAATTGGTCTTATTCAAAGATAGGCACACCAATGGAAAGGGAATGATTCCTAGATCACAATTCTGAAATTTCAGCCATCTAGGTGGTCTAGATCGAGAAATAATGGAGTTCAAAAATTGCCCTCTAGGTCCAGACTTTTGATACTCTAGGACGTATATTAAGCGAGATATTGGCATTTTAAGTTTGAACATGGGTTTTTGTCCATAACTTGTTGTTAAATTGGTCTTATTCAAAGATAGGCACACCAATGGAAAGGGAACGATTCCTAGATCACAATCCTGAAATTTCAGCCATCTAGGTGGTCTAGATCGAGAAATAATGGAGTTCAAAAATTGCCCTCTAGGTCCAGACTTTTGATACTCTAGGACGCATATTAAGCGAGATATTCGCATTTTAAGTTTGAACATGGGTTTTTGTCCATAACTTGTTGTAAAATTGGTCTTATTCAAAGATAGGCACACCAATGGAAAGGAAACGATTCCTAGATCACAATCCTGAAATTTCAGCCAACTAGGTGGTCTAGATCGAGAAATAATGGAGTTTAAAAATTGCCCTCAAGGTCCAGACTTTTGATAGTCTAGGACGCATATTAAGCGAGATATTCGCATTTTAAGTTTGAACATGGGTTTTTGTCCATAACTTGTTGTAAAATTAGTCTTATTCAAAGATAGGCACACCAATGGAAAGGGAATGATTAATAGATCACAATCCTGAAATTTCAGCCATCTAGGTGGTCTAGATCGAGAAATAATGGAGTTCAAAAATTGCCCTCTAGGTCCAGACTTTTGATACTCTAGGACGCATATTAAGCGAGATATTCGCATTTTAAGTTTGAACATGGGTTTTTGTCTATAACTTGTTATAAAATTAGTCTTATTCAAAGATAGGCACACCAATGGAAAGGGAATGATTCCTAGATCACAATCCTGAAATTTCAGCCATCTAGGTGGTCTAGATCGAGAAATAATGGAGTTCAAAAATTGCCCTCTAGGTCCAGACTTTTGATAGTCTAGGACGCATATTAAGCGAGATATTCGCATTTTAAGTTTGAACATGGGTTTTTGTCCATAACTTGTTGTAAAATTAGTCATATTCAAATATAGGCACACCAATGGAAAGGGAACGATTCCTAGATCACAATCCTGAAATTTCAGCCAACTAGGTGGTCTAGATCGAGAAATAATGGAGTTCAAAAATTGCCCTCAAGGTCCAGACTTTTGATACTCTAGGACGTATATTAAGCGAGATATTGGCATTTTAAGTTTGAACATGGATTTTTGTCCATAACTTGTTGTTAAATTGGTCTTATTCAAAGATAGGCACACCAATGGAAAGGGAATGATTAATAGATCACAATTCTGAAATTTCAGCCATC
Source organism: Eupeodes latifasciatus (assembly GCA_920104205.1). Classification (NCBI taxonomy): domain Eukaryota; kingdom Metazoa; phylum Arthropoda; class Insecta; order Diptera; family Syrphidae; genus Eupeodes; species Eupeodes latifasciatus. Next base: position 64,998,145 of record OV049924.1, on the reverse strand, counting down.
TAGGTGGTCTAGATCGAGAAATAATGGAGTTCAAAAATTGCCCTCTAGGTCCAGACTTTTGATACTCTAGGACGCATATTAAGCGAGATATTCGCATTTTAAGTTTGAACATGGGTTTTTGTCCATAACTTGTTGTAAAATTGGTCTTATTCAAATATAGGCACACCAATGGAAAGGGAACGATTCCTAGATCACAATCCTGAAATTTCAGCCAACTAGGTGGTCTAGATCGAGAAATAATGGAGTTCAAAAATTGCCCTCAAGGTCCAGACTTTTGATAGTCTAGGACGCATATTAAGCGAGATATTCGCATTTTAAGTTTGAACATGGGTTTTTGTCCATAACTTGTTGTAAAATTAGTCTTATTCAAAGATAGGCACACCAATGGAAAGGGAATGATTCCTAGATCACAATCCTGAAATTTCAGCCATCTAGGTGGTCTAGATCGAGAAATAATGGAGTTCAAAAATTGCCCTCAAGGTCCAGACTTTTGATAGTCTAGGACGCATATTAAGCGAGATATTCGCATTTTAAGTTTGAACATGGGTTTTTGTCCATAACTTGTTGTAAAATTAGTCTTATTCAAAGATAGGCACACCAATGGAAAGGGAATGATTCCTAGATCACAATCCTGAAATTTCAGCCATCTAGGTGGTCTAGATCGAGAAATAATGGAGTTCAAAAATTGCCCTCAAGGTCCAGACTTTTGATAGTCTAGGACGCATATTAAGCGAGATATTCGCATTTTAAGTTTGAACATGGGTTTTTGTCTATAACTTGTTATAAAATTAGTCTTATTCAAAGATAGGCACACCAATGGAAAGGGAACGATTCCTAGATCACAATCCTGAAAATTCAGCCATCTAGGTGGTCTAGATCGAGAAATAATGGAGTTCAAAAATTGCCCTCTAGGTCCAGACTTTTGATACTCTAGGACGCATATTAAGCGAGATATTCGCATTTTAAGTTTGAACATGGGTTTTTGTCCATAACTTGTTGTAAAATTGGTCTTATTAAAAGATAGGCACACCAATGGAAAGGAAACGATTCCTAGATCACAATCCTGAAATTTCAGCCAACTAGGTGGTCTAGATCGAGAAATAATGGAGTTTAAAAATTGCCCTCAAGGTCCAGACTTTTGATAGTCTAGGACGCATATTAAGCGAGATATTCGCATTTTAAGTTTGAACATGGGTTTTTGTCCATAACTTGTTGAAAAATTAGTCTTATTCAAAGATAGGCACACCAATGGAAAGGGAATGATTAATAGATCACAATCCTGAAATTTCAGCCATCTAGGTGGTCTAGATCGAGAAATAATGGAGTTCAAAAATTGCCCTCTAGGTCCAGACTTTTGATAGTCTAGGACGCATATTAAGCGAGATATTCGCATTTTAAGTTTGAACATGGGTTTTTGTCTATAACTTGTTATAAAATTAGTCTTATTCAAAGATAGGCACACCAATGGAAAGGGAATGATTCCTAGATCACAATCCTGAAATTTCAGCCATCTAGGTGGTCTAGATCGAGAAATAATGGAGTTCAAAAATTGCCCTCTAGGTCCAGACTTTTGATAGTCTAGGACGCATATTAAGCGAGATATTCGCATTTTAAGTTTGAACATGGGTTTTTGTCCATAACTTGTTGTAAAATTAGTCTTATTCAAATATAGGCACACCAATGGAAAGGGAACGATTCCTAGATCACAATCCTGAAATTTCAGCCAACTAGGTGGTCTAGATCGAGAAATAATGGAGTTCAAAAATTGCCCTCAAGGTCCAGACTTTTGATACTCTAGGACGCATACTAAGCGAGATATTGGCATTTTAAGTTTGAACATGGGTTTTTGTCCATAACTTGTTGTTAAATTGGTCTTATTCAAAGATAGGCACACCAATGGAAAGGGAATGATTAATAGATCACAATCCTGAAATTTCAGCCATCTAGGTGGTCTAGATCGAGAAATAATGGAGTTCAAAAATTGCCCTCTAGGTCCAGACTTTTGATACTCTAGGACGCATATTAAGCGAGATATTCGCATTTTAAGTTTGAACATGGGTTTTTGTCCATAACTTGTTGTAAAATTAGTCTTATTCAAATATAGGCACACCAATGGAAAGGGAACGATTCCTAGATCACAATCCTGAAATTTCAGCCAACTAGGTGGTCTAGATCGAGAAATAATGGAGTTCAAAAATTGCCCTCAAGGTCCAGACTTTTGATAGTCTAGGACGCATATTAAGCGAGATATTCGCATTTTAAGTTTGAACATGGGTTTTTGTCCATAACTTGTTGTAAAATTAGTCTTATTCAAAGATAGGCACACCAATGGAAAGGGAATGATTCCTAGATCACAATCCTGAAATTTCAGCCATCTAGGTGGTCTAGATCGAGAAATAATGGAGTTCAAAAATTGCCCTCAAGGTCCAGACTTTTGATAGTCTAGGACGCATATTAAGCGAGATATTCGCATTTTAAGTTTGAACATGGGTTTTTGTCTATAACTTGTTATAAAATTAGTCTTATTCAAAGATAGGCACACCAATGGAAAGGGAATGATTCCTAGATCACAATCCTGAAATTTCAGCCATCTAGGTGGTCTAGATCGAGAAATAATGGAGTTCAAAAATTGCCCTCTAGGTCCAGACTTTTGATAGTCTAGGACGCATATTAAGCGAGATATTCGCATTTTTAGTTTGAACATGGGTTTTTGTCCATAACTTGTTGTAAAATTAGTCTTATTCAAATATAGGCACACCAATGGAAAGGGAATGATTCCTAGATCACAATTCTGAAATTTCAGCCATCTAGGTGGTCTAGATCGAGAAATAATGGAGTTCAAAAATTGCCCTCAAGGTCCAGACTTTTGATAGTCTAGGACGCATATTAAGAGAGATATTCGCATTTTAAGTTTGAACATGGGTTTTTGTCCCTAACTTGTTGTAAAATTAGTCTTATTCAAAGATAGGCACACCAATGGAAAGGGAATGATTCCTAGATCACAATTCTGAAATTTCAGCCATCTAGGTGGTCTAGATCGAGAAATAATGGAGTTCAAAAATTGCCCTCAAGGTCCAGACTTTTGATAGTCTAGGACGCATATTAAGAGAGATATTCGCATTTTAAGTTTGAACATGGGTTTTTGTCCATAACTTGTTGTAAAATTAGTCTTATTCAAAGATAGGCACACCAATGGAAAGGGAATGATTCCTAGATCACAATCCTGAAATTTCAGCCATCTAGGTGGTCTAGATCGAGAAATAATGGAGTTCAAAAATTGCCCTCTAGGTCCAGACTTTTGATACTCTAGGACGCATATTAAGCGAGATATTCGCATTTTAAGTTTGAACATGGGTTTTTGTCCATAACTTGTTGTAAAATTAGTCATATTCAAATATAGGCACACCAATGGAAAGGGAACGATTCCTAGATCACAATCCTGAAATTTCAGCCAACTAGGTGGTCTAGATCGAGAAATAATGGAGTTCAAAAATTGCCCTCAAGGTCCAGACTTTTGATAGTCTAGGACGCATATTAAGCGAGATATTCGCATTTTAAGTTTGAACATGGGTTTTTGTCCATAACTTGTTGTAAAATTAGTCTTATTCAAAGATAGGCACACCAATGGAAAGGGAATGATTCCTAGATCACAATCCTGAAATTTCAGCCATCTAGGTGGTCTAGATCGAGAAATAATGGAGTTCAAAAATTGCCCTCTAGGTCCAGACTTTTGATACTCTAGGACGTATATTAAGCGAGATATTGGCATTTTAAGTTTGAACATGGGTTTTTGTCCATAACTTGTTGTTAAATTGGTCTTATTCAAAGATAGGCACACCAATGGAAAGGGAACGATTCCTAGATCACAATCCTGAAAATTCAGCCATCTAGGTGGTCTAGATCGAGAAATAATGGAGTTCAAAAATTGCCCTCAAGGTCCAGACTTTTGATACTCTAGGACGCATATTAAGCGAGATATTCGCATTTTAAGTTTGAACATGGGTTTTTGTCCATAACTTGTTGTAAAATTGGTCTTATTAAAAGATAGGCACACCAATGGAAAGGAAACGATTCCTAGATCACAATCCTGAAATTTCAGCCAACTAGGTGGTCTAGATCGAGAAATAATGGAGTTCAAAAATTGCCCTCAAGGTCCAGACTTTTGATAGTCTAGGACGCATATTAAGCGAGATATTCGCATTTTAAGTTTGAACATGGGTTTTTGTCCATAACTTGTTGAAAAATTAGTCTTATTCAAAGATAGGCACACCAATGGAAAGGGAATGATTAATAGATCACAATCCTGAAATTTCAGCCATCTAGGTGGTCTAGATCGAGAAATAATGGAGTTCAAAAATTGCCCTCTAGGTCCAGACTTTTGATAGTCTAGGACGCATATTAAGCGAGATATTCGCATTTTAAGTTTGAACATGGGTTTTTGTCCATAACTTGTTGTAAAATTAGTCTTATTCAAAGATAGGCACACCAATGGAAAGGGAATGATTAATAGATCACAATCCTGAAATTTCAGCCATCTATGTGGTCTAGATCGAGAAATAATGGAGTTCAAAAATTGCCCTCAAGGTCCAGACTTTTGATACTCTAGGACGCATATTAAGCGAGATAATCGCATTTTAAGTTTGAACATGGGTTTTTGTCCATAACTTGTTGTTAAATTGGTCTTGTTCAAATATAGGCACACCAATGGAAAGGAAACGATTCCTAGATCACAATCCTGAAATTTCAGCCAACTAGGTGGTCTAGATCGAGAAATAATGGAGTTTAAAAATTGCCCTCAAGGTCCAGACTTTTGATAGTCTAGGACGCATATTAAGCGAGATATTCGCATTTTAAGTTTGAACATGGGTTTTTGTCCATAACTTGTTGAAAAATTAGTCTTATTCAAAGATAGGCACACCAATGGAAAGGGAATGATTAATAGATCACAATCCTGAAATTTCAGCCATCTAGGTGGTCTAGATCGAGAAATAATGGAGTTCAAAAAGTGCCCTCTAGGTCCAGACTTTTGATAGTCTAGGACGCATATTAAGCGAGATATTCGCATTTTAAGTTTGAACATGGGTTTTTGTCCATAACTTGTTGTAAAATTAGTCTTATTCAAAGATAGGCACACCAATGGAAAGGGAATGATTCCTAGATCACAATCCTGAAATTTCAGCCATCTATGTGGTCTAGATCGAGAAATAATGGAGTTCAAAAATTGCCCTCAAGGTCCAGACTTTTGATACTCTAGGACGCATATTAAGCGAGATATTCGCATTTTAAGTTTGAACATGGGTTTTTGTCCATAACTTGTTGTTAAATTGGTCTTATTCAAATATAGGCACACCAATGGAAAGGGAACGATTCCTAGATCACAATCCTGAAATTTCAGCCATCTAGGTGGTCTAGATCGAGAAATAATGGAGTTCAAAAATTGCCCTCAAGGTCCAGACTTTTGATAGTCTAGGACGCATATTAAGCGAGATATTCGCATTTTAAGTTTGAACATGGGTTTTTGTCTATAACTTGTTATAAAATTAGTCTTATTCAAAGATAGGGACACCAATGGAAAGGGAATGATTCCTAGATCACAATCCTGAAATTTCAGCCATCTAGGTGGTCTAGATCGAGAAATAATGGAGTTCAAAAATTGCCCTCTAGGTCCAGACTTTTGATAGTCTAGGACGCATATTAAGCGAGATATTCGCATTTTAAGTTTGAACATGGGTTTTTGTCCATAACTTGTTGTAAAATTAGTCTTATTCAAAGATAGGCACACCAATGGAAAGGGAATGATTCCTAGATCACAATCCTGAAATTTCAGCCATCTAGGTGGTCTAGATCGAGAAATAATGGAGTTCAAAAATTGCCCTCTAGGTCCAGACTTTTGATACTCTAGGACGCATATTAAGCGAGATATTGGCATTTTAAGTTTGAACATGGGTTTTTGTCCATAACTTGTTGTTAAATTGGTCTTATTCAAAGATAGGCACACCAATGGAAAGGGAACGATTCCTAGATCACAATCCTGAAAATTCAGCCATCTAGGTGGTCTAGATCGAGAAATAATGGAGTTCAAAAATTGCCCTCTAGGTCCAGACTTTTGATACTCTAGGACGCATATTAAGCGAGATATTCGCATTTTAAGTTTGAACATGGGTTTTTGTCCATAACTTGTTGTAAAATTGGTCTTATTAAAAGATAGGCACACCAATGGAAAGGGAACGATTCCTAGATCACAATCCTGAAATTTCAGCCAACTAGGTGGTCTAGATCGAGAAATAATGGAGTTTAAAAATTGCCCTCAAGGTCCAGACTTTTGATAGTCTAGGACGCATATTAAGCGAGATATTCGCATTTTAAGTTTGGACATGGGTTTTTGTCCATAACTTGTTGAAAAATTAGTCTTATTCAAAGATAGGCACACCAATGGAAAGGGAATGATTAATAGATCACAATCCTGAAATTTCAGCCATCTAGGTGGTCTAGATCGAGAAATAATGGAGTTCAAAAATTGCCCTCTAGGTCCAGACTTTTGATAGTCTAGGACGCATATTAAGCGAGATATTCGCATTTTAAGTTTGAACATGGGTTTTTGTCCATAACTTGTTGTAAAATTAGTCTTATTCAAAGATAGGCACACCAATGGAAAGGGAATGATTAATAGATCACAATCCTGAAATTTCAGCCATCTAGGTGGTCTAGATCGAGAAATAATGGAGTTCAAAAATTGCCCTCTAGGTCCAGACTTTTGATAGTCTAGGACGCATATTAAGCGAGATATTCGCATTTTAAGTTTGAACATGGGTTTTTGTCCATAACTTGTTGTAAAATTAGTCTTATTCAAAGATAGGCACACCAATGGAAAGGGAATGATTCCTAGATCACAATTCTGAAATTTCAGCCATCTAGGTGGTCTAGATCGAGAAATAATGGAGTTCAAAAATTGCCCTCTAGGTCCAGACTTTTGATAGTCTAGGACGCATATTAAGCGAGATATTCGCATTTTAAGTTTGAACATGGGTTTTTGTCCATAACTTGTTGTAAAATTAGTCTTATTCAAATATAGGCACACCAATGGAAAGGGAATGATTCCTAGATCACAATTCTGAAATTTCAGCCATCTAGGTGGTCTAGATCGAGAAATAATGGAGTTCAAAAATTGCCCTCTAGGTCCAGACTTTTGATAGTCTAGGACGCATATTAAGCGAGATATTCGCATTTTAAGTTTGAACATGGGTTTTTGTCCATAACTTGTTGTAAAATTAGTCTTATTCAAATATAGGCACACCAATGGAAAGGGAATGATTCCTAGATCACAATTCTGAAATTTCAGCCATCTAGGTGGTCTAGATCGAGAAATAATGGAGTTCAAAAATTGCCCTCAAGGTCCAGACTTTTGATAGTCTAGGACGCATATTAAGAGAGATATTCGCATTTTAAGTTTGAACATGGGTTTTTGTCCATAACTTGTTGTAAAATTAGTCTTATTCAAAGATAGGCACACGAATGGAAAGGGAATGATTCCTAGATCACAATTCTGAAATTTCAGCCATCTAGGTGGTCTAGATCGAGAAATAATGGAGTTCAAAAATTGCCCTCAAGGTCCAGACTTTTGATAGTCTAGGACGCATATTAAGCGAGATATTCGCATTTTAAGTTTGAACATGGGTTTTTGTCCATAACTTGTTGTAAAATTAGTCTTATTCAAAGATAGGCACACCAATGGAAAGGGAATGATTCCTAGATCACAATCCTGAAATTTCAGCCATCTAGGTGGTCTAGATCGAGAAATAATGGAGTTCAAAAATTGCCCTCTAGGTCCAGACTTTTGATACTCTAGGACGCATATTAAGCGAGATATTCGCATTTTAAGTTTGAACATGGGTTTTTGTCCATAACTTGTTGTAAAATTGGTCTTATTCAAATATAGGCACACCAATGGAAAGGGAACGATTCCTAGATCACAATCCTGAAATTTCAGCCAACTAGGTGGTCTAGATCGAGAAATAATGGAGTTCAAAAATTGCCCTCAAGGTCCAGACTTTTGATAGTCTAGGACGCATATTAAGCGAGATATTCGCATTTTAAGTTTGAACATGGGTTTTTGTCCATAACTTGTTGTAAAATTAGTCTTATTCAAAGATAGGCACACCAATGGAAAGGGAATGATTCCTAGATCACAATCCTGAAATTTCAGCCATCTAGGTGGTCTAGATCGAGAAATAATGGAGTTCAAAAATTGCCCTCTAGGTCCAGACTTTTGATACTCTAGGACGTATATTAAGCGAGATATTCGCATTTTAAGTTTGAACATGGGTTTTTGTCCATAACTTGTTGTTAAATTGGTCTTATTCAAAGATAGGCACACCAATGGAAAGGGAACGATTCCTAGATCACAATCCTGAAAATTCAGCCATCTAGGTGGTCTAGATCGAGAAATAATGGAGTTCAAAAATTGCCCTCTAGGTCCAGACTTTTGATACTCTAGGACGCATATTAAGCGAGATATTCGCATTTTAAGTTTGAACATGGGTTTTTGTCCATAACTTGTTGTAAAATTGGTCTTATTAAAAGATAGGCACACCAATGGAAAGGAAACGATTCCTAGATCACAATCCTGAAATTTCAGCCAACTAGGTGGTCTAGATCGAGAAATAATGGAGTTCAAAAATTGCCCTCAAGGTCCAGACTTTTGATAGTCTAGGACGCATATTAAGCGAGATATTCGCATTTTAAGTTTGAACATGGGTTTTTGTCCATAACTTGTTGAAAAATTAGTCTTATTCAAAGATAGGCACACCAATGGAAAGGGAATGATTAATAGATCACAATCCTGAAATTTCAGCCATCTAGGTGGTCTAGATCGAGAAATAATGGAGTTCAAAAATTGCCCTCTAGGTCCAGACTTTTGATAGTCTAGGACGCATATTAAGCGAGATATTCGCATTTTAAGTTTGAACATGGGTTTTTGTCCATAACTTGTTGTAAAATTAGTCTTATTCAAAGATAGGCACACCAATGGAAAGGGAATGATTAATAGATCACAATCCTGAAATTTCAGCCATCTATGTGGTCTAGATCGAGAAATAATGGAGTTCAAAAATTGCCCTCAAGGTCCAGACTTTTGATACTCTAGGACGCATATTAAGCGAGATAATCGCATTTTAAGTTTGAACATGGGTTTTTGTCCATAACTTGTTGTTAAATTGGTCTTATTCAAATATAGGCACACCAATGGAAAGGGAACGATTCCTAGATCACAATCCTGAAATTTCAGCCATCTAGGTGGTCTAGATCTAGAAATAATGGAGTTCAAAAATTGCCCTCAAGGTCCAGACTTTTGATAGTCTAGGACGCATATTAAGCGAGATATTCGCATTTTAAGTTTGAACATGGGTTTTTGTCTATAACTTGTTATAAAATTAGTCTTATTCAAAGATAGGGACACCAATGGAAAGGGAATGATTCCTAGATCACAATCCTGAAATTTCAGCCATCTAGGTGGTCTAGATCGAGAAATAATGGAGTTCAAAAATTGCCCTCTAGGTCCAGACTTTTGATAGTCTAGGACGCATATTAAGCGAGATATTCGCATTTTAAGTTTGAACATGGGTTTTTGTCCATAACTTGTTGTAAAATTAGTCTTATTCAAATATAGGCACACCAATGGAAAGGGAATGATTCCTAGATCACAATTCTGAAATTTCAGCCATCTAGGTGGTCTAGATCGAGAAATAATGGAGTTCAAAAATTGCCCTCTAGGTCCAGACTTTTGATACTCTAGGACGCATATTAAGCGAGATATTCGCATTTTAAGTTTGAACATGGGTTTTTGTCCATAACTTGTTGTAAAATTGGTCTTATTAAAAGATAGGCACACCAATGGAAAGGAAACGATTCCTAGATCACAATCCTGAAATTTCAGCCAACTAGGTGGTCTAGATCGAGAAATAATGGAGTTCAAAAATTGCCCTCAAGGTCCAGACTTTTGATAGTATAGGACGCATATTAAGCGAGATATTCGCATTTTAAGTTTGAACATGGGTTTTTGTCCATAACTTGTTGAAAAATTAGTCTTATTCAAAGATAGGCACACCAATGGAAAAGGAATGATTAATAGATCACAATCCTGAAATTTCAGCCATCTAGGTGGTCTAGATCGAGAAATAATGGAGTTCAAAAATTGCCCTCTAGGTCCAGACTTTTGATAGTCTAGGACGCATATTAAGCGAGATATTCGCATTTTAAGTTTGAACATGGGTTTTTGTCCATAACTTGTTGTAAAATTGGTCTTATTAAAAGATAGGCACACCAATGGAAAGGAAACGATTCCTAGATCACAATCCTGAAATTTCAGCCAACTAGGTGGTCTAGATCGAGAAATAATGGAGTTCAAAAATTGCCCTCAAGGTCCAGACTTTTGATAGTCTAGGACGCATATTAAGCGAGATATTCGCATTTTAAGTTTGAACATGGGTTTTTGTCCATAACTTGTTGTAAAATTAGTCTTATTCAAAGATAGGCACACCAATGGAAAGGGAATGATTCCTAGATCACAATCCTGAAATTTCAGCCATCTATGTGGTCTAGCTCGAGAAATAATGGAGTTCAAAAATTGCCCTCAAGGTCCAGACTTTTGATAGTCTAGGACGCATATTAAGCGAGATATTCGCATTTTAAGTTTGAACATGGGTTTTTGTCCATAACTTGTTGAAAAATTAGTCTTATTCAAAGATAGGCACACCAATGGAAAGGGAATGATTAATAGATCACAATCCTGAAATTTCAGCCATCTAGGTGGTCTAGATCGAAAAATAATGGAGTTCAAAAATTGCCCTCTAGGTCCAGACTTTTGATAGTCTAGGACGCATATTAAGCGAGATATTCGCATTTTAAGTTTGAACATGGCTTTTTGTCCATAACTTGTTGTAAAATTAGTCTTATTCAAAGATAGGCACACCAATGGAAAGGGAATGATTAATAGATCACAATCCTGAAATTTCAGCCATCTATGTGGTCTAGATCGAGAAATAATGGAGTTCAAAAATTGCCCTCAAGGTCCAGACTTTTGATACTCTAGGACGCATATTAAGCGAGATATTCGCATTTTAAGTTTGAACATGGGTTTTTGTCCATAACTTGTTGTTAAATTGGTCTTATTCAAATATAGGCACACCAATGGAAAGGGAACGATTCCTAGATCACAATCCTGAAATTTCAGCCATCTAGGTGGTCTAGATCTAGAAATAATGGAGTTCAAAAATTGCCCTCAAGGTCCAGACTTTTGATAGTCTAGGACGCATATTAAGCGAGATATTCGCATTTTAAGTTTGAACATGGGTTTTTGTCTATAACTTGTTATAAAATTAGTCTTATTCAAAGATAGGCACACCAATGGAAAGGGAATGATTCCTAGATCACAATCCTGAAATTTCAGCCATCTAGGTGGTCTAGATCGAGAAATAATGGAGTTCAAAAATTGCCCTCTAGGTCCAGACTTTTGATAGTCTAGGACGCATATTAAGCGAGATATTCGCATTTTAAGTTTGAACATGGGTTTTTGTCCATAACTTGTTGTAAAATTAGTCTTATTCAAATATAGGCACACCAATGGAAAGGGAACGATTCCTAGATCACAATCCTGAAATTTCAGCCAACTAGGTGGTCTAGATCGAGAAATAATGGAGTTCAAAAATTGCCCTCAAGGTCAAGACTTTTGATAGTCTAGGACGCATATTAAGCGAGATATTCGCATTTTAAGTTTGAACATGGGTTTTTGTCCATAACTTGTTGTAAAATTAGTCTTATTCAAAGATAGGCACACCAATGGAAAGGGAATGATTCCTAGATCACAATTCTGAAATTTCAGCCATCTAGGTGGTCTAGATCGAGAAATAATGGAGTTCAAAAATTGCCCTCTAGGTCCAGACTTTTGATACTCTAGGACGTATATTAAGCGAGATATTGGCATTTTAAGTTTGAACATGGGTTTTTGTCCATAACTTGTTGTTAAATTGGTCTTATTCAAATATAGGCACACCAATGGAAAGGGAACGATTCCTAGATCGCAATCCTGAAAATTCAGCCATCTAGGTGGTCTAGATCGAGAAATAATGGAGTTCAAAAATTGCCCTCTAGGTCCAGACTTTTGATACTCTAGGACGCATATTAAGCGAGATATTCGCATTTTAAGTTTGAACATGGGTTTTTGTCCATAACTTGTTGTAAAATTGGTCTTATTAAAAGATAGGCACACCAATGGAAAGGAAACGATTCCTAGATCACAATCCTGAAATTTCAGCCAACTAGGTGGTCTAGATCGAGAAATAATGGAGTTCAAAAATTGCCCTCTAGGTCCAGACTTTTGATAGTCTAGGACGCATATTAAGCGAGATATTCGCATTTTAAGTTTGAACATGGGTTTTTGTCCATAACTTGTTGTAAAATTAGTCTTATTCAAAGATAGGCACACCAATGGAAAGGGAATGATTCCTAGATCACAATCCTGAAATTTCAGCCATCTAGGTGGTCTAGATCGAGAAATAATGGAGTTCAAAAATTGCCCTCAAGGTCCAGACTTTTGATACTCTAGGACGCATATTAAGCGAGATATTCGCATTTTAAGTTTGAACATGGGTTTTTGTCCATAACTTGTTGTAAAATTAGTCTTATTCAAAGATAGGCACAGCATTGGAAAGAGAATAATTCCTAGATCACAATCCTGAAATTTCAGCCATCTAGGTGGTCTAGATCTAGAAATAATGGAGTTCAAAAATTGCCCTCAAGGTCCAGACTTTTGATACTCTAGGACGCATATTAAGCGAGATATTCGCATTTTAAGTTTGAACATGGATTTTTGTCCATAACTTGTTGCCAAATTGGTCTTATTCAAAGATAGGCACACCAATGGAAAGGGAATGATTCCTAGATCACAATCCTGAAATTTCAGCCATCTAGGTGGTCTAGATCGAGAAATAATGGAGTTCAAAAATTGCCCTCTAGGTCCAGACTTTTGATACTCTAGAACGCATATTAAGCGAGATATTCGCATTTTAAGTTTGAACATGGGTTTTTGTCCATAACTTGTTGTAAAATTAGTCTTATTCAAAGATAGGCACAGCATTGGAAAGGTAATGATTCCTAGATCACAATCTAGGTGGTCTAGATCGAGAAATAATGGAGTTCAAAAATTGTCCTCTAGGTCCTAGATACTCTAGGACGCATATTAAGCGAGATATTCACATTTTAAGATTGAACATGGATTTTTGTCCATAACTTTTTGTAAAATTGGTCTTTTTCAAAGATAGGCACACCAATGGAAAGGGAATGATTCCTAGATCACAATCCTGAAATTTCAGCCATCTAGGTGGTCTAGATCGAGAAATAATGGAGTTCAAAAATTGTCCTCTAGGTCCTAGATACTCTAGGACGCATATTAAGCGAGATATTCACATTTTAAGTTTGAACATGGATTTTTGTCCATAACTTGTTGTAAAATTGGTCTTATTCAAAGATAGGCACACCAATGGAAAGGGAATGATTCCTAGATCACAATCCTGAAATTTCAGCCATCTAGGTGGTCTAGATCGAGAAATAATGGAGTTCAAAAATTGCCCTCTAGTTCCAGACTTTTGATACTCTAGGACGCATATTAAGCGAGATATTCGCATTTGAAGTTTGAACATGGATTTTTGTCCTTAACTTGTTGCCAAATTGGTCTTATTCAAAGATAGGCACACCAATGGAAAGGGAATGATTCCTAGATCACAATCCTGAAATTTCAGCCATCTAGGTGGTCTAGATCGAGAAATAATGGAGTTCAAAAATTGCCCTCTAGTTCCAGACTTTTGATACTCTAGGACGCATATTAAGCGAGATATTCGCATTTTAAGTTTGAACATGGATTTTTGTCCATAACTTGTTGCCAAATTGGTCTTATTCAAAGATAGGCACACCAATGGAAAGGGAATGATTCCTAGATCACAATCCTGAAATTTCAGCCATCTAGGTGGTCTAGATCGAGAAATAATGGAGTTCAAAAATTGCCCTCTAGGTCCTAGATACTCTAGGACGCATATTAAGCGAGATATTCGCATTTTAAGTTTGAACATGGATTTTTGTCCATAACTTGTTGTAAAATTGGTCTTATTCAAAGATAGGCACACCAATGGAAAGGGAATGATTCCTAGATCACAATCCTGAAACTTCAGCCATCTAGGTGGTCTAGATCGAGAAATAATGGAGTTCAAAAATTGCCCTCTAGGTCCAGACTTTTGATACTCTAGAACGCATATTAAGCGAGATATTCGCATTTTAAGTTTGAACATGGGTTTTTGTTCATAACTTGTTGTAAAATTAGTTTTATTCAAAGATAGGCACAGCATTGGAAAGAGAATAATTCCTAGATCACAATCCTGAAATTTCAGCCATCTAGGTGGTCTAGATCGAGAAATAATGGAGTTCAAAAATTGCCCTCTAGTTCCAGACTTTTGATAATCTAGGACGCATATTAATCGAGATATTCGCATTTGAAGTTTGAACATGGATTTTTGTCCATAACTTGTTGCCAAATTGGTCTTATTCAAAGATAGGCACACCAATGGAAAGGGAATGATTCCTAGATCACAATCCTGAAATTTCAGCCATCTAGGTGGTCTAGATCGAGAAATAATGGAGTTCAAAAATTGCCCTCTAGGTCCAGACTTTTGATACTCTAGAACGCATATTAAGCGAGATATTCGCATTTTAAGTTTGAACATGGGTTTTTGTCCATAACTTGTTGTAAAATTAGTCTTATTCAAAGATAGGCACAGCATTGGAAAGGTAATGATTCCTAGATCACAATCTAGGTGGTCTAGATCGAGAAATAATGGAGTTCAAAAATTGCCCTCTAGGTCCAGACTTTTGATACTCTAGGACGCATATTAAGCGAAATATTCGCATTTTAAGTTTGAACATGGATTTTTGTCCATAACTTGTTGTAAAATTGGTCTTATTCAAAGATAGGCACACCAATGGAAAGGGAATGATTCCTAGATTACAATCCTGAAATTTCAGCCATCTAGGTGGTCTAGATCGAGAAATAATGGAGTTCAAAAATTGTCCTCTAGGTCCTAGATACTCTAGGACGCATATTAAGCGAGATATTCACATTTTAAGATTGAACATGGATTTTTGTCCATAACTTGTTGTAAAATTGGTCTTATTCAAAGATAGGCACACCAATGGAAAGGGAACGATTCCTAGATCACAATCCTGAAAATTCAGCCATCTAGGTGGTCTAGATCGAGAAATAATGGAGTTCAAAAATTGCCCTCTAGGTCCAGACTTTTGATACTCTAGAACGCATATTCAGCGAGATATTCGCATTTTAAGTTTGAACATGGGTTTTTGTCCATAACTTGTTGTAAAATTGGTCTTATTCAAAGATAGGCACACCAATGGAAAGGGAATGATTCCCAGATCACAATCCTGAAAATTCAGCCATCTAGGTGGTCTAGATCGAGAAATAATAGAGTTCAAAAATTGCCCTCTAGTTCCAGACTTTTGATACTCTAGGACGCATATTAAGCGAGATATTCGCATTTGAAGTTTGAACATGGATTTTTGTCCTTAACTTGTTGCCAAATTGGTCTTATTCAAAGATAGGCACACCAATGGAAAGGGAATGATTCCTAGATCACAATCCTGAAATTTCAGCCATCTAGGTGGTCTAGATCGAGAAATAATGGAGTTCAAAAATTGCCCTCTAGGTCCTAGATACTCTAGGACGCATATTAAGCGAGATATTCACATTTTAAGTTTGAACATGGATTTTTGTCCACAACTTGTTGTAAAATTGGTCTTATTCAAAGATAGACACAGCATTGGAAAGAGAATAATTCCTAGATCACAATCCTGAAATTTCACCCATCTAAGTGGTCTAGATCGAGAAATAATGGAGTTCAAAAATTGCCCTCTAGGTCCAGACTTTTGATACTCTAGGACGCATATTAAGCGAGATATTCGCATTTTAAGTTTGAACATGGATTTTTGTCCATAACTTGTTGTAAAATTGGTCTTATTCAAAGATAGGCACACCAATGGAAAGGGAATGATTCCTAGATCACAATCCTGAAACTTCAGCCATCTAGGTGGTCTAGATCGAGAAATAATGGAGTTCAAAAATTGCCCTCTAGGTCCAGACTTTTGATACTCTAGAACGCATATTAAGCGAGATATTCGCATTTTAAGTTTGAACATGGGTTTTTGTCCATAACTTGTTGTAAAATTAGTCTTATTCAAAGATAGGCACAGCATTGGAAAGAGAATAATTCCTAGATCACAATCCTGAAATTTCAGCCATCTAGGTGGTCTAGATCGAGAAATAATGGAGTTCAAAAATTGCCCTCTAGTTCCAGACTTTTGATAATCTAGGACGCATATTATGCGAGATATTCGCATTTGAAGTTTGAACATGGATTTTTGTCCATAACTTGTTGCCAAATTGGTCTTATTCAAAGAT
Source organism: Eupeodes latifasciatus (assembly GCA_920104205.1). Classification (NCBI taxonomy): domain Eukaryota; kingdom Metazoa; phylum Arthropoda; class Insecta; order Diptera; family Syrphidae; genus Eupeodes; species Eupeodes latifasciatus. The sequence continues at coordinate 64,981,635 of OV049924.1, read as the reverse complement.
AGGTACACCAATGGAAAGGGAATGATTCCTAGATCACAATCCTGAAATTTCAGCCATCTAGGTGGTCTAGATCGAGAAATAATGGAGTTCAAAAATTGCCCTCTAGGTCCAGACTTTTGATACTCTAGAACGCATATTAAGCGAGATATTCGCATTTTAAGTTTGAACATGGGTTTTTGTCCATAACTTGTTGTAAAATTAGTCTTATTCAAAGATAGGCACAGCATTGGAAAGGTAATGATTCCTAGATCACAATCTAGGTGGTCTAGATCGAGAAATAATGGAGTTCAAAAATTGCCCTCTAGGTCCAGACTTTTGATACTCTAGGACGCATATTAAGCGAGATATTCGCATTTTAAGTTTGAACATGGATTTTTGTCCATAACTTGTTGTAAAATTGGTCTTATTCAAAGATAGGCACACCAATGGAAAGGGAATGATTCCTAGATTACAATCCTGAAATTTCAGCCATCTAGGTGGTCTAGATCGAGAAATAATGGAGTTCAAAAATTGTCCTCTAGGTCCTAGATACTCTAGGACGCATATTAAGCGAGATATTCACATTTTAAGATTGAACATGGATTTTTGTCCATAACTTGTTGTAAAATTGGTCTTATTCAAAGATAGGCACACCAATGGAAAGGGAATGATTCCTAGATCACAATCCTGAAACTTCAGCCATCTAGGTGGTCTAGATCGAGAAATAATGGAGTTCAAAAATTGCCCTCTAGGTCCAGACTTTTGATACTCTAGGACGCATATTAAGCGAGATATTCGCATTTTAAGTTTGAACATGGATTTTTGTCCATAACTTGTTGTAAAATTGGTCTTATTCAAAGATAGGCACACCAATGGAAAGGGAATGATTCCTAGATCACAATCCTGCAATTTCAGCCATCTAGGTGGTCTAGATCGAGAAATAATGGAGTTCAAAAATTGCCTTCTAGGTCCAGACTTTTGATACTCTAGGACGCATATTAAGCGAGATTTTCGCATTTTAAGTTTGAACATGTATTTTTGACCATAACTTGTTGCCAAATTGGTCTTATTCAAAGATAGGCACACCAATGGAAAGGGAATGATTCCTAGATCACAATCCTGCAATTTCAGCCATCTAGGTGGTCTAGATCGAGAAATAATGGAGTTCAAAAATTGCCCTCTAGTTCCAGACTTTTGATACTCTAGGACGCATATTAAGCGAGATATTCGCATTTGAAGTTTGAACATGGATTTTTGTCCATAACTTGTTGTAAAATTGGTCTTATTCAAAGATAGGCACACCAATGGAAAGGGAATGATTCCTAGATCACAATCCTGAAATTTCAGCCATCTAGGTCCAGACTTTTGATACTCTAGGACGCATATTAAGCGAGATATTCGCATTTTAAGTTTGAACATGGATTTTTGTCCATAACTTGTTGTAAAATTGGTCTTATTCAAAGATAGGCACACCAATGGAAAGGGAATGATTCCTAGATCACAATCCTGAAACTTCAGCCATCTAGGTGGTCTAGATCGAGAAATAATGGAGTTCAAAAATTGCCCTCTAGGTCCAGACTTTTGATACTCTAGGACGCATATTAAGCGAGATATTCGCATTTTAAGTTTGAACATGGATTTTTGTCCATAACTTGTTGTAAAATTGGTCTTATTCAAAGATAGGCACAGCATTGGAAAGAGAATGATTCCTAGATCACAATAATGAAATTTCAGCCATCTAGATGATCTAGATCGAGAAATAATGGAGTTTAAAAATTGCCTTCTAGGTCCAGGCTTTTGATACTCTAGGACGCATATTAAGCGAGATTTTCGCATTTTAAGTTTGAACATGTATTTTTGACCATAACTTGTTGCCAAATTGGTCTTATTCAAAGATAGGCACACCAATGGAAAGGGAATGATTCCTAGATCACAGTCCTGCAATTTCAGCCATCTAGGTGGTCTAGATCGAGAAATAATGGAGTTCAAAAATTGCCCTCTAGTTCCAGACTTTTGATACTCTAGGACGCATATTAAGCGAGATATTCGCATTTGAAGTTTGAACATGGATTTTTGTCCATAACTTGTTGTAAAATTGGTCTTATTCAAAGATAGGCACACCAATGGAAAGGGAATGATTCCTAGATCACAATCCTGAAATTTCAGCCATCTAGGTCCAGACTTTTGATACTCTAGGACGCATATTAAGCGAGATATTCGCATTTTAAGTTTGAACATGGATTTTTGTCCATAACTTGTTGTAAAATTGGTCTTATTCAAAGATAGGCACACCAATGGAAAGGGAATGATTCCTAGATCACAATCCTGCAATTTCAGCCATCTAGGTGGTCTAGATCGAGAAATAATGGAGTTCAAAAATTGCCCTCTAGGTCCAGACTTTTGATACTCTAGAACGCATATTAAGCGAGATATTCGCATTTTAAGTTTGAACATGGGTTTTTGTTCATAACTTGTTGTTAAATTAGTCTTATTCAAAGATAGGCACAGCATTGGAAAGAGAATAATTCCTAGATCACAATCCTGAAATTTCAGCCATCTAGGTGGTCTAGATCGAGAAATAATGGAGTTCAAAAATTGCCCTCTAGGTCCAGACTTTTGATACTCTAGAACGCATATTAAGCGAGATATTCGCATTTTAAGTTTGAACATGGGTTTTTGTCCATAACTTGTTGTAAAATAAGTCTTATTCAAAGATAGGCACAGCATTGGAAAGGTAATGATTCCTAGATCACAATCTAGGTGGTCTAGATCGAGAAATAATGGAGTTCAAAAATTGCCCTCTAGTTCCAGACTTTTGATAATCTAGGACGCATATTAATCGAGATATTCGCATTTGAAGTTTGAACATGGATTTTTGTCCATAACTTGTTGCCAAATTGGTCTTATTCAAAGATAGGCACACCAATGGAAAGGGAATGATTCCTAGATCACAATCCTGAAATTTCAGCCATCTAGGTGGTCTAGATCGAGAAATAATGGAGTTCAAAAATTGCCCTCTAGGTCCAGACTTTTGATACTCTAGAACGCATATTAAGCGAGATATTCGCATTTTAAGTTTGAACATGGGTTTTTGTCCATAACTTGTTGTAAAATTAGTCTTATTCAAAGATAGGCACAGCATTGGAAAGGTAATGATTCCTAGATCACAATCTAGGTGGTCTAGATCGAGAAATAATGGAGTTCAAAAATTGCCCTCTAGGTCCAGACTTTTGATACTCTAGGACGCATATTAAGCGAGATATTCGCATTTTAAGTTTGAACATGGATTTTTGTCCATAACTTGTTGTAAAATTGGTCTTATTCAAAGATAGGCACACCAATGGAAAGGGAATGATTCCTAGATTACAATCCTGAAATTTCAGCCATCTAGGTGGTCTAGATCGAGAAATAATGGAGTTCAAAAATTGTCCTCTAGGTCCTAGATACTCTAGGACGCATATTAAGCGAGATATTCACATTTTAAGATTGAACATGGATTTTTGTCCATAACTTGTTGTAAAATTGGTCTTATTCAAAGATAGGCACACCAATGGAAAGGGAATGATTCCTAGATCACAATCCTGAAATTTCAGCCATCTAGGTGGTCTAGATCGAGAAATAATGGAGTTCAAAAATTGCCCTCTAGGTCCAGACTTTTGATACTCTAGAACGCATATTAAGCGAGATATTCGCATTTTAAGTTTGAACATGGGTTTTTGTCCATAACTTGTTGTAAAATTAGTCTTATTCAAAGATAGGCACAGCATTGGAAAGAGAATAATTCCTAGATCACAATCCTGAAATTTCAGCCATCTAGGTGGTCTAGATCGAGAAATAATGGAGTTCAAAAATTGCCCTCTAGTTCCAGACTTTTGATAATCTAGGACGCATATTAAGCGAGATATTCGCATTTGAAGTTTGAACATGGATTTTTGTCCATAACTTGTTGCCAAATTGGTCTTATTCAAAGATAGGTACACCAATGGAAAGGGAATGATTCCTAGATCACAATCCTGAAATTTCAGCCATCTAGGTGGTCTAGATCGAGAAATAATGGAGTTCAAAAATTGCCCTCTAGGTCCAGACTTTTGATACTCTAGAACGCATATTAAGCGAGATATTCGCATTTTAAGTTTGAACATGGGTTTTTGTCCATAACTTGTTGTAAAATTAGTCTTATTCAAAGATAGGCACAGCATTGGAAAGGTAATGATTCCTAGATCACAATCTAGGTGGTCTAGATCGAGAAATAATGGAGTTCAAAAATTGCCCTCTAGGTCCAGACTTTTGATACTCTAGGACGCATATTAAGCGAGATATTCGCATTTTAAGTTTGAACATGGATTTTTGTCCATAACTTGTTGTAAAATTGGTCTTATTCAAAGATAGGCACACCAATGGAAAGGGAATGATTCCTAGATTACAATCCTGAAATTTCAGCCATCTAGGTGGTCTAGATCGAGAAATAATGGAGTTCAAAAATTGTCCTCTAGGTCCTAGATACTCTAGGACGCATATTAAGCGAGATATTCACATTTTAAGATTGAACATGGATTTTTGTCCATAACTTGTTGTAAAATTGGTCTTATTCAAAGATAGGCACACCAATGGAAAGGGAATGATTCCTAGATCACAATCCTGAAACTTCAGCCATCTAGGTGGTCTAGATCGAGAAATAATGGAGTTCAAAAATTGCCCTCTAGTTCCAGACTTTTGATACTCTAGGACGGATATTAAGCGAGATATTCGCATTTTAAGTTTGAACATGTATTTTTGTCCATAACTTGTTGCCAAATTGGTCTTATTCAAAGATAGGCACACCAATGGAAAGGTAATGATTCCTAGATCACAATCCTGAAATTTCAGCCATCTAGGTGGTCTAGATCGAGAAATAATGGAGTTCAAAAATTGCCTTCTAGGTCCAGACTTTTGATACTCTAGGACGCATATTAAGCGAGATTTTCGCATTTTAAGTTTGAACATGTATTTTTGTCTATAACTTGTTGCCAAATTGGTCTTATTCAAAGATAGGCACACCAATGGAAAGGGAATGATTCCTAGATCACAATCCTGAAATTTCAGCCATCTAGGTGGTCTAGATCGAGAAATAATGGAGTTCAAAAATTGCCTTCTAGGTCCAGACTTTTGATACTCTAGGACGCATATTAAGCGAGATTTTCGCATTTTAAGTTTGAACATGTATTTTTGTCCATAACTTGTTGCCAAATTGGTCTTATTCAAAGATAGGCACACCAATGGAAAGGTAATGATTCCTAGATCACAATCCTGAAATTTCAGCCATCTAGGTGGTCTATATCGAGAAATAATGGAGTTCAAAAATTGTCCTCTAGGTCCTAGATACTCTAGGACGCATATTAAGCGAGATATTCACATTTTAAGATTGAACATGGATTTTTGCCCATAACTTGTTGTAAAATTGGTCTTATTCAAAGATAGGCACACCAATGGAAAGGGAATGATTCCTAGATCACAATCCTGAAATTTCAGCCATCTAGGTGGTCTATATCGAGAAATAATGGAGTTCAAAAATTGTCCTCTAGGTCCTAGATACTCTAGGACGCATATTAAGCGAGATATTCACATTTTAAGATTGAACATGGATTTTTGCCCATAACTTGTTGTAAAATTGGTCTTATTCAAAGATAGGCACACCAATGGAAAGGGAATGATTCCTAGATCACAATCCTGAAATTTCAGCCATCTAGGTGGTCTAGATCGAGAAATAATGGAGTTCAAAAATTGCCCTCTAGTTCCAGACTTTTGACACTCTTGGACGCATATTAAGCGAGATATTCACATTTTAAGATTGAACATGGATTTTTGCCCATAACTTGTTGTAAAATTGGTCTTATTCAAAGATAGGCACACCAATGGAAAGGGAATGATTCCTAGATCACAATCCTGAAATTTCAGCCATCTAGGTGGTCTAGATCGAGAAATAATGGAGTTCAAAAATTGCCCTCTAGTTCCAGACTTTTGATACTCTTGGACGCATATTAAGCGAGATATTCGCATTTTAAGTTTGAACATGTATTTTTGTCCATAACTTGTTGCCAAATTGGTCTTATTCAAAGATAGGCACACCAATGGAAAGGTAATGATTCCTAGATCACAATCCTGAAATTTCAGCCATCTAGGTGGTCTAGATCGAGAAATAATGGAGTTCAAAAATTGCCCTCTAGGTCCAGACTTTTGATACTCTAGGACGCATATTAAGCGAGATATTCGCATTTAAAGTTTGAACATGGATTTTTGTCCATAACTTGTTGTAAAATTGGTCTTATTCAAAGATAGGCACACCAATTTAAAGGGAATGATTCCTAGATCACAATCCTGAAATTTCAGCCATCTAGGTGGTCTAAATCGAGAAATAATGGAGTTCAAAAATTGCCCTCTAGTTCCAGACTTTTGATAGTCTAGGACGCATATTAAGCGAGATATTCGCATTTTAAGTTTGAACATGGATTTTTGTCCATAACTTGTTGTAAAATTGGTCTTATTCAAAGATAGGCACAGCATTGGAAAGAGAATGATTCCTAGATCACAATAATGAAATTTCAGCCATCTAGATGATCTAGATCGAGAAATAATGGAGTTTAAAAATTGCCTTCTAGGTCCAGACTTTTGATACTCTAGGACGCATATTAAGCGAGATTTTCGCATTTTAAGTTTGAACATGTATTTTTGACCATAACTTGTTGCCAAATTCTCTGCTCACAAGGTAAAGTGGCTTAAGTCGACTTAAGCCAAAAATGATTTTTTTTTAACATTTAAATAAAATGACAAATTATCTACATTTCTGTGTCTTCAGATTGTTTCTATTCCATCTAGAAGTCACTTTCAGGATTGTAAAAACGGCTTAATTCCAGCATATTTAAAAATTTGCTTTTGGTAAAGCGTCTTAAGTACATATTCTTTTTTCATCTAATTTTGTTTTGGCTTATGTGTAACTAAGCCGTTTTAAAAAACTTAAAGTTTCAGTTTTTTAATAAGGAAGACAATTTTAAGTACAATTAAGCCACTTTTCCAAAACAAAATCTTATTTGAAGTTAAATTTTATGTTTTATGCCGGTTTTCCATTTTCAGTTTTTAATGTAAATGACATAATACTTTTTTCCTAAATGAAATCTGTGATTTTGTTTGAACTATGAGAACATAAGGCACTTTTCCAAACGAAAATAAAAAAAAATAAAAAAACTTTTTCGTTTGGAACAACGGTTTAGCCGACATAAGTCACTTTACCCGGAACATTTTTCAAATAAACGCTGTTTTAAATTCAAATAAGCCATTTTACTACGATCAAAGTATGCTGGATTTAAAAAGAAACTAAAAGGGGAAACTGATTTATGTACACATAAGCCATTCTAATTTGAGTTTTGAAAGCGTAAATACGGTCGTTTGATAAAAGTGAAATAAGTATATATATTATTAAATCGTTGTACGAGTATTTCAGTGAAAGTATTTTGTATAATATATATTAACAAGAGTCTGAAAAAGAAAACATTTTAAAGAAAAAAAAAAAGCTTTAAGCAAAAACAAAAAAAAACATTCGCAATAATTGTGTTCTATATACTATCATAAACAAAAAGTTTTTTAACATCAAAATGATTAGAGCAATGCAAATGATTCTTCTGGCACGTTTTAAAGGCGTTAAGAATAAGAATCCTGAACCTAAAGGTATGTTGGTTCTCCTCTGTCTTTGTAGTTTAAGTGTCATATAACTAAAGGGTGTCCCAAAATTAACGCAAGATTAGAATTTGCCGCCATTTGTGCAGTGAAGTGTTGGCAACCCTGAAAAAAAAGCAATTTGACAGCTAACAGTATAGGGTTATAAAAAATGGAGCGTTACACGAGAGAACAACATGTCTTCATTATTAAAGAATATTTCAAAAATAGTGAAAGCTTGGCGGCTGCAGTTCGAAAATTTCATACAAAATATGGTCGGAATAGTGTTTTAACTTCGTCAACTGTGAAGAGATTAATTGAAAAATTCATGGAGACTGGATCCGTTGGAGACGCCAAACACACTGGTCGTCCAAAAACAAGCCGTTCAAATGTGAATGCCGAAGCAGTGCGTGAGAGTGTTGCTGACAATCCAGGAACCTCAATTCGACGTCGTGGACAAGAATTGCAAATTTCAAGAACCTCTCTACAGCGTATACTCACCAAAGATATGTGTCTTCATGCTTACAAAATTCAATTAACACAACAATTGAAGCCTAATGACCATGGACAGAGAAGAGAGTTCGTTGAATGGATTATTGAACATCAACAAATTGACCCTGATTTTTCGAGCAAAATCATCCTAAGCGATGAAGCACATTTTCATCTTGATGGCTTAGCCAATCGCCAAAATTGCCGCATTTGGGGTTCGGAGAACCCACATGTGATTGTCAAAAAACAAATGCATCCACAACGCGTGACTGTATGGTGTGGATTTTGGGCTGGAGGCATAATTGGGCCATATTTTTTTGAAAATGATGCTGGTCAAGCAGTGACTGTTACTGGTGCTCGATATCGCGACATGATTACACAGTTCTTTCTGCCAAAATTGGATGATATTGATGTGTCCAATATGTGGTTTCAACAAGACGGTGCCACATGTCATACAGCCCGTGAAACAATTCAATTACTGCACGAGACATTTCCAGGTCGTGTACTCTCTCGTTTCGGTGATCAAAATTGGCCTCCTAGATCGTGTGATTTAACACCATTAGACTTCTTTTTATGGGGTTATTTGAAATCACAAGTCTATGCCCACTACCACCCGTGCATTAAAGGAGGAGATTCAACGCTGCATCAACGAAATTCAGCCACATTTATGCAGAATGGTCATGGAAAATTTCAACAAAAGAGTGCGCATGTGCATGCAAAGCCGTGGAGGCCATTTGTCCGATGTGTTATTCCATACATAACCCTATCCTATGTACTTTACGAGTCAATAAAAATATAACTATCAAAAGACTAAAAACGGCATTTTCTATTTAATTCAAATCTTGCGTTAGTTTTGGGACACCCTTTACATGTACATTATGTGATTGGTCTTGTTTTATTTTTTAATTTTCATTTTATACAAAATACATATAAATAAACTACATACATTATATTAAGGGTATTCATGTTTAATACTAAGGCCCAGTTTTTCAGTAGTGAGTTAAGCCAGAGTTAGTTAACTCAAGAAAAATATTTGTCTATATTTACGTCAAGAAGCAGTTTTTAAGTGAAGGAAGAATGCAAAAAGGCTTACAAAACAAGGAAGATAAAATATTAAAAGAATTGTGTGTGTTAATCCAGATTTAACTCACCAAATTTGGTGAGTTAACTCGAATTTAACTCTAACCCTGCACTGAAAAACTGGCCCTAAGATAAGGATTTAGCTGCGGAAAATTATTAATAAAATTTCTTTGATAAACTTAACCAAACGTTGTGACTATTAAATTATACACCAACAATCACTCCTTTTTTCGGAATAGTTATTAAATTTTTAAATCATAAAAACCAAGTTAAAGATAAAATTGAATTAATTTAAGTATTTTGCTTATCTGCATCTTTGAACTAATTTTTATAAATGTTTGTTTAAGCTTATAGGACAGCTTATACCTATTATATTTGACATTTAATGCACAGAGATTCAATTATTACACAGCATCTAAGTAAATGAATTATAAGGCCGTTCATGCAAACTTTTATGTAAAGTAAATTTATAAGTTTAACAATTTTTACACTTGGATGAATTGAATACCCTTATTATTATTGGTATACCAGTATTAAATTCTTAAGAAAACAAAGATATTTTTTAAAATAATAATAAAAAGCAGATCATTCACGTTAGAAAGAAATATTATTTTCGATTTAAAGTTATATAAATGTAGTATCTTATGAGTTGTTTTCCATAAAGGTGAAATGGGTTTAATTCCAAGCTGCTCTGTGGAGAACCTACGAACTTCAACTCGTCCTAGGGAGTTTGATGGTAAAATCGTATAGATATATTATCTAGGTGAATGAATCTTAGTCAACTTTCGCTTTATTTAATATAGAAACCGAGATGTTTGTGCCAGTTGTGGCTAATGAAACAACTAAAACCAGTGTCAATGCCCTGACAGATACAATCATCACAGATTTGAAATCTACATTCGCCACGGATATGATGTCAGATGAATCAATTGACGAAGATGATGATGATAGCGTTAAAGATCCAGACTTTCTTTTGCCAGAAAAATCACCACAAAGTTTCTTTTCGGGCTTAGACATTGATGATATGGCCACCCAATTAGAACAAAATTTAGGTTCAGAAGATCATATCCCAGAAAACAGTAATTTAAGCCCTGAGAATGTATCAACAAAAGAATCACGAAAGGGAAGACGTCAAATACGAAATTTAGGTCAGAACTACTTAACTAGTACTGGAAAAAACGTTCCTGTAAAAAGGATTAGACTGTTGACAGATTGCAAAAGAAAATGTATGCATAAAATTTCACCATCAGAACAAAAATTGATTTTAAACAATATTGGAGTCTGGGCAACTATGATCTTAAGTTGGCGTTTGTGTCTGGACTGATTTCAATCGGAGAAAAAAAAAACAATCCGTTCAAAGAAGAGCGGCAAACCTCGAAATCGTAAGTATACGTACTCATATTTCTTGAATCTGAAAGGCATCAAAACTCAAGTCTGTCAAAAATGCTTCAAAACCGTTTTGGATGAAACTGACCGCTTTTTGAAAACAGTTATTGCAAAAAAAATCGAATCTCCAGGTACGGTGGTAATAAAGGACATGCGAGGAAAGGGAGTTCCGACTAATAAAATCTCAGATGCGAAAAAAATGAAGTCCTGAAACATATTATGAGTATCCCTGCATACGAGAGCCATTATACTCGAAAACAGTCCAGTCAAAAGTATTTTGACACAAATCTCAATCTTTCAAAGCTGTACAATCTTTACACAGATATTACTGATAGCCCAGTTTCTTTAACAAAATATGCAGAGATTTTTAAGACTCTTAATATAAAATTCAATAAGCCAAAAGCAGATACCTGCACAAAATGTGACTTGTTGGCTATACAAAAATCGTCAGTCACAGGAGGTGTCCTTACATCGGTTGAACTGGAGCTAAAGCAACACCATGAAGACGCAGATTCTGCATATGAATCGAAAAAAAAGGATATCGAGTCTGCAAAAAATCACCGAGGTAAGGAATTTTTCACAGTAGATCTTCAGCAGTGCCTTCCCACTCCATTTTTACAATCTTCGGTAACTTTTTATAAACGTCAGTTAAATACATTTAATTTGACTGTACACGACTGCGTAAAAGGAACTCCCCACTGTTACATGTGGCATGAAGCTGTTGCCAATAGAGGTGGCAATGAGATAGCTTCATGCTTATTTGAACATATAAATTCGCCTTCTGCCCTACCACCAGACACCGAGCATGTCACTTTTTACAGTGACAACTGTTTCGGGGAAATAAAAATAAGATGGTTGCAATAATGATGTTGATGTGCGTTTGTAATGAAACCAACAATTTAAAGTATATTGATCACAAGTTTTTGATTCCGGGTCACACACACATGGAATGTGACATAGACCACCCCATTATTGAAAGAAAGAAAAAAAGAACTAACTACAAAATTCACCACCCAAAAAATTGGTACCAGTTTGTACGGGGAGTCGGAACCAAAACAAAATTTGATGTAATTGAGATGTCTCGATCCAAATTTCACAACTTTGGGTCGATTGTTAAAAATAAATGCATTTTTCGCAAAGTTAATGACAATAACAACAAAATAAATTGGAGGAACATTAGATGGCTTCGTTTCACATCAGATGCTTCATTCAACATTTGTTATAAGAATTCTCTAAGCGAGCAAGAACCATTTCAAATACTCAATATTAAAAAACGAGGATGTAATGAACTAAGCACAGGCCCTCTTGAAATGATGTACGATGGAGCAAACAAAATCAACGAAGCAAAAAAACAAGATCTTATGGAGCTGCTCCCTTTGATTGATGAGCAGTTTCATGACTTTTATAAGACTCTGCACTGAAGAAAAACCAGACTTTCATCCGGATCTTACAGAAGAAGTCGAAGATGGTGCTTTTGACTAGGTGGTATTAAGCCATCTTCTTTTATTACAGTCTAATTTTTGTATTAACTTATTTCTATGTTTTGTTTTCCTATAATAACTTTTATTTCAATAAAACTTAACAAAAATTTCCTAAGAGAAAAAAGTTTTAAGTAAAAATGAAGTTAAATTTAAAAAAAGGAAAAAACGGCTTATGTATAAGTAAGCTCACACAAGAATTGAAACGAAATTCGGAAAACCGGCTTAAGTAACATAAGCCAATTTAATATACAAATCAGAAAAAGGTAAAACGGCTTAAGTGACAAATTTTGCTTATAAAAACTTTAATTAAACTTATTTTGTTAGTCCTTAAATGCATAGAAAAAGAGACGAAAATTATAATGTTTGTGTCCAATTTTCATGTTTCTACTCAAAACGGTTCTCTTTATATATTTTTTTAAAGTTTAAATTCGTTCTCCTGAAAAATGTTAAAAAACGACTTAAGCCACTTTACCTTGTGAGCAGAGAATTGGTCTTATTCAAATATAGGCACACCAATGGAAAGGGAACGATTCCTAGATCACAATCCTGAAATTTCAGCCATCTAGGTGATCTAGATCGAGAAATAATGGAGTTCAAAAATTGCCCTCTAGGTCCAGACTTTTGATACTCTAGGACGCATATTAAGCGAGATATTCGCATTTTAAGTTTGAACATGGATTTTTGTCCATAACTTGTAGTAAAATTGGTCTTATTCAAAGATAGGCACAGCATTGGAAAGAGAATGATTCCTTGATCACAATAATGAAATTTCAGCCATCTAGGTGGTCTAGATCGAGAAATAATGGAGTTCAAAAATTGCCCTCTAGTTCCAGACTTTTGATACTCTAGGACGCATATTAAGCGAGATATTCGCATTTTAAGTTTGAACATGGATTTTTGTCCATAACTTGTTGTAAAATTGGTTTTATTCAAAGATAGGCACACCAATGGAAAGGGAATGATTCCTAGATCACAATCCTGAAATTTCAGCCATCTAGGTGGTCTAGATCGAGAAATAATGGAGTTCAAAAATTGTCCTCTAGGTCCTAGATACTCTAGGACGCATATTAAGCGAGATATTCACATTTTAAGTTTGAACATGGATTTTTGTCCATAACTTGTTGTAAAATTGGTCTTATTCAAAGATAGGCACAGCATTGGAAAGAGAATGATTCCTAGATCACAATAATGAAATTTCAGCCATCTAGGTGGTCTAGATCGAGAAATAATGGAGTTCAAAAATTGCCCTCTAGTTCCAGACTTTTGATACTCTAGGACGCATATTAAGCGAGATATTCGCATTTTAAGTTTGAACATGGATTTTTGTCCATAACTTGTTGTAAAATTGGTTTTATTCAAAGATAGGCACACCAATGGAAAGGGAATGATTCCTAGATCACAATCCTGAAATTTCAGCCATCTAGGTGGTCTAGATCGAGAAATAATGGAGTTCAAAAATTGTCCTCTAGGTCCTAGATACTCTAGGACGCATATTAAGCGAGATATTCACATTTTAAGTTTGAACATGGATTTTTGTCCATAACTTGTTGTAAAATTGGTCTTATTCAAAGATAGGCACAGCATTGGAAAGAGAATGATTCCTAGATCACAATAATGAAATTTCAGCCATCTAGGTGGTCTAGATCGAGAAATAATGGAGTCCAAAAATTGCCCTCTAGGTCCAGACTTTTGATACTCTAGGACGCATATTAAGCGAAATATTCGCATTTTAAGTTTGAACATGGATTTTTGTCCATAACTTGTTGCCAAATTGGTCTTATTCAAAGATAGGCACACCAATGGAAAGGGAATGATTCCTAGATCACAGTCCTGAAATTTCAGCCATCTAGGTGGTCTAGATCGAGAAATAATGGAATTCAAAAATTGCCCTCTAGGTCCAGACTTTTGATACTCTAGGACGCATTTTAAGCGAGATATTCGCATTTTAAGTTTGAACATGGATTTTTGTCCATAACTTGTTGTAAAATTGGTCTTATTCAAAGATAGGCACCCCCCTCACGGTTTTCGCCTTGTTGTGGCGTGGGGGCTTACGTCTAACTCTTCAGCAATCCAGCTGCGGAGTAAGACAACTAAGAAAACCACCAAAAGCAGAGATGTTAATCTAATAAATATGGATAAAAGTTTACTGAATAAAGAAAATCGAACGGGGATATACGTTCAAGTGTCGGCAGAAGTCACGGCTGCCGGCGAGGGCTTGGCTTCGCAAGAAGCTAAGTCGCCAGTGACAAAAGTAAACTTAGAGAAAGAAAAACGAGAGCTTAAAAGACAACCGGTCATTCTCTCAATAGATCTCCTTCCCGACATATATGGTTTAACCATCAAAGGTACGGAGACCTCGGACAGACCTCCTTCCATAGGTAGTCAAACCGAGGACGAGCTACTGATGGAACCGAGTCAAGAAGAGACTATGCTGAAGTCTGCTGCACCCCTCAAAGCTTTGAGGCAACGCAGCAACTACAGATCCTCCAAAAGATTCGTGAAAATGACCGAGTTGAAAGACCCTGCGACGCTCAGTTCGAGAGACAAAGCTCTCCTAAAAAAGCATAAGAAGCTAGATAGGAACTTTGAGCGGCAGCTGGCAGAGACTGTCACTGCACCCAGGGAAATAGCAGAGGAAGTGAATGCCAAAGAGTCGGAGAGCAAAGGAGTAGATGCTGCCAAATCTAGGTCTGTCCCTAAAAAGGCAAACCGTGAACAGGCTGGCAATAACTCGACCGCTCGGAACGACAAAGGTAAAGTTCAGGCGACTTCCAGTAAGAAACAGCAAGCCAACGCTAGGAAAGACCAAGCACCGGCAAGCACCTCTTCTGGAACGAAACCAGGAACGTCCAAGAGACAAAGATCGGAGGAGACAGTCAAGCAAGACGGTGCTAAGAAACAGAAAACCGGCAGCTTCGACACCACCCCGATTGACCTACAAATCGCCATTATAAGCCGTGACGACCCAGATGGGAAAATCTCGGCAAAAAACTGGCTTCTTGTGGAAAATGAGATCCTTAAAGCTATGATGGCAGCATCAGAGAACGATAGTTCTGAGGACTATATCTTTGATGGTGCCGGATGGCGGCGAGGAGTTAAAGTGGTCTGCTGCGGTGACCAGAAATCACGGGAGTTCCTGAACCGTACAATCGCCAACATTGGCGAACTATGGGAAGATTCCTCCCTTGAGGTTCTACCCGCCGCAGCTCTACCACTCCGCCAGCAGTTTAGCATCTGGATCCCCCCTCCTGCAGAACATGAGGACGCAGCCATTATTAAGCTGTTGGCGAAGCAGAACAAAGAGCTTCCCATTTTAGAATGGAAGCTCCAACATTCAAGAAAGAGTCATGGAGGCGAAGGGAAGGACCTCTTGTTTGTGGCAGACAAGAAATCTGACCTTCTGCTGAGAGAAAGAAAAGACGTGTTGAGGTATGGCCTCGGAACCGTAAAGGTTAAGAGGCATGAAGGCAAAGGGGAGTCAAAAGCTGCAAGTGGTGCAAATAAACCTGCACCACGCTAAAGCAGCAACGTACGACCTTACGCTCTACATGTCTCACGAGAACGTGGATGTGGCCTTGATCCAGGAACCATGGTTAGGCAAAAACCGAATCCGTGGGTTGAGGTCAAAACACTACAACCTTTTCCATTCCACGTCAGATGAAGGTAATATTAGAAGTTGTATCCTAGTGAAAAAATCAATTAACGCTTTTTTCCTATCTAGGTACAGCAACAAGGACAACACGGCAATCAGCGTCGAATCGAATGAAGGAAACTTCATTCTAGCGTCGACGTACATGCCGTACGAGGAGGAGAGCCCACCATCACAAACAGTCCGCGATCTGGTGGTTCATGCCACAGCAAGCGGTACACCTATGGTGTTGGGAGGTGATGCCAACGCTCACCACACTCAATGGGGCTCTAAGGACATCAATAAAAGAGGTGAGTCAATTTTTGAATATATTCTCTGTTCTAATTTATCGATATGTAATAGGGGCAATCACCCTACCTTTCGAAACAAAAACAGGGAGGAAATCATAGATTTGACCCTTATTAGCAATAATAGTAATATTTCAGTTGAAGACTGGAGAGTCTCACCTAAAGAATCTTTTTCGGATCACTTTAGGATACTCTTCTCTATAGACAGGAACTTTACTGAAAAGAAACCTTACAGGAACCCAACTAGAACGAATTGGACAGAGTACGAAAAATGGATGGAAGACTGTATTGATCCACCAGAGGACAATACAAGTCTAAGCACTTCAACCATTGACACTGTTGTCCAAAACTTGTCTAGCAAAATGAGAATGTCTTTTGAAAAACACTGCCCTTTATCTCGTTCCAATAACTCCACTAACCCACCCTGGTGGAATGGTGCATTAAAGAAACGTAGAACAGAGGTTAGAAAACTTTTCAATAAAGCTAAACTGAGTAAATTAGAAGAGGACTTGAAGTCTTATAGAGCCGCACTTAACACTTACACCAAAGAGTTAAGGAAGGCCAAAAAGGATTCGTGGGCTAAACATTGTGAATCCATTGAAAAAACAAGCGAGGCGGCAAGGCTCCGTAGAACCCTGGCCATTAATCCCACGATCCCGGGGTACATAAAACACCCTGATGGATCATGGTCAAACTCGAGCCTAGAAACGCTTGAACTCTTCATGGAAACTCATTTCCCCGGTTGTAAAAACCCAGAAAGTTCTGATTGCTTGCAATCGAACACGCTGGATTTTACTCACACGGAATCAAATTTAGAACTAAATCAGATTATTACTGAGCAAAAGATTATCTGGGCAATAAACTCGTTCAAACCCTACAAATCAGCGGGACCAGACGAGATTTTCCCAGCTCTTCTTCAAAATGCTCTCAAAGTAATAACTCCGTGGCTTAGGGTAATCTTCATAAGTTGTATTAAACTTAAATACGTCCCTAATAGCTGGAAAAAGGTCAAGGTAGTCTTTATCCCAAAAGCAGGGAAACCGACTCACTCGACCGCTCAGGATTATAGACCAATAAGTCTCTCTTCGTTTCTCCTTAAGACACTGGAGAGGATAATTGATCTACATGTTAGAGAACTTCTCAACGAAAACAACTTGTGCAGCTACCAACACGCTTACCTTAAAGGTAAATCAGTGGAGACTGCTCTGCATGAAGTAGTTCACATATTGAGAAAAGTCTTGAACACAAAGAATATACACTGGCAGCATTTCTTAATATCGAGGGTGCGTTTAATAACGTTAAAACGGAATCGATCCAGACTGCCTTAGTTGAAGTTGGAGTTGAATATGTCATTGTCGATTGGATTTTCACCATGTTAAATGGCAGAATTATCAACTCTCAAATAGGAGTTAGCACTATCGAGAAAACAGTTACTTACTAGAGGCACACCACAGGGAGGAGTCATCTCACCCCTACTCTGGATTCTCGTAGTCAACAAAATTCTCACAAAGTTCAAAGATCAGGGGATTAAAATAGTAGCATATGCAGATGAAATAGTGGTTTTGGTATCAGGCAAGTTTCTTACCATCATCGAAAACATTATGGAAAATGCATTAAAGGATTTATCTTCTTGGGCAACTAAGAACGGTCTCGGGGTCAACCCCACCAAGACAGAGCTAGTCTTGTTCACGAAGAAACGGAAACTGGAGGGCTTCAACCCTCCCAAACTAAATGGTATTCCTCTAAAACTTTCTAAGGAAGCTAAATTTCTAGGAGTAATCCTTGACTCCAAGCTTACATGGAAGCGTAATACGGAGGAAAGAATGAAAAAAGCATTATGTGCATTCTACACATGCAAAAAGACCTTCGGTGTACGTTGGGGTATGCGACCGCAAGTCATCCAATGGATGTACACAGCGATTGTCAGACCCATTCTTACCTATGGCTCTATTGTATGGTGGAAGGCGGTGGAAAAATCAAGCTATCTCAAGAACCTGAATAAGGTACAGAGACTAGCTTGTATAGGAATAACAGGGGCTCAAAGATCCACACCACAAGCTGGATTGGAAATGATCTTGGACCTCCCGGCTCTGGATGAGTTCATAAGGTGCACGGCAGCCAAAACTGCAATTCGTTTAAGAGAATTGTGTTTTTGGAGGCAGAGCACTTATGGCCACGGGTCAATCTTACAAAGTTATGACACGATTCCAGGACTGAGGGAGACCACCGATTATATCCCCCCTTTACTAGATTTCGACAGGAAGTTTTCTATTTTCATACCAGACAGACAGGGTTGGGATCCTTATTCACTTATAAGTAAACAGGGTATCCCTTTCTACACTGACGGTTCAAAAATGGAATCAGGAACAGGTGCTGGAGTGTTTTGCCAATCTCTAAACATCAGAGCGTCATATACACTCCCGGCTGACTGTAGTCGAGAGATCTTTGCCATTGGAAAAGCAGCTGAACTGGCACATCAAGAAAATCTAAGCTCTTCGGAGATTACTTTTTTCGTGGACAGCCAGGCTGCTATCAAAGCCTTAGCCAGTGAGACCATAAGATCAAAAGCAGTTTTAAACTGTAAGAAAGAATTAAACAAAATCTGCCACACTAACCAGGTAAAGCTCTGCTGTGTTCCCGGACATAGCAATATAGAAGGGAATGATATAGTAGATGAACTAGCCAGGAAAGGGTCAGAAGCAGACACCAGTAGTAGCGACCATTCAGTCAGGGGACCACTCGTCCCGATTGGGGTACTCAAGAGGAAGATAGACCTTAAACTAAAAGAGAAAATCAATATCTCCTGGAAATCCAGGGACGATTGTGTAATCTCTAGAAGTTTATGGCCTAACACAAATGAAAAGGAAACTCGGTATATTCTATCGCTGAGTAAAAAGAACATTAAAATCCTGATAGGTGTACTAACAGGTCATTGCGCCATTGGCACAATGGCTAACAGAATAGGGGCATTTGCACCCGATTTTTGTAGGAGCTGTCAGGATGAGGAAGAAATGGAAACCATTAAACACCTGCTCTGCGACTGTCCGAACCTCCAAACCAGCCGACTCCGTCATTTCGGAAACAGGTTTGTTGGAGAACTGGATGATCTAGCACAGGTCTCAATGGCAAGCATGAGGAAATTTATAGATAGCTCAGGCTGGTTCGTCAACGAGCCAGTCTACGCTAATCGACAGAATTGAGGAACATCGTTGCTAAAAATTTTTACTTTTACAGGGGATCACAATGGACCAGTAGGCCCCCGTTTACGCAACAGCTTCATGCTGTGCACACCCCTTGCAACCTAACCTAACCTAAGATAGGCACAGCATTGGAAAGAGAATGATTCCTAGATCACAATAATGAAATTTCAGCCATCTAGGTGGTCTAGATCGAGAAATAATGGAGTCCAAAAATTGCCCTCTAGGTCCAAACTTTTGATACTCTAGGACGCATATTAAGCGAGATATTCGCATTTTAAGTTTGAACATCGATTTTTGTCCATAACTTGTTGCCAAATTGGTCTTATTCAAAGATAGGCACACCAATGGAAAGGGAATGATTCCTAGATCACAATCCTGAAATTTCAGCCATCTAGATGGTCTAGATCGAGAAATAATGGAGTTCAAAAATTGCCCTCTAGGTCCAGACTTTTGATACTCTAGGACGCATATTAAGCGAGATATTCGCATTTTAAGTTTGAACATGGATTTTTGTCCATAACTTGTTGTAAAATTGGTCTTATTCAAAGATAGGCACACCAATGGAAAGGGAATGATTCCTAGATCACAATAATGAAATTTCAGCCATCTAGGTGGTCTAGATCGAGAAATAATGGAGTTCAAAAATTGCCCTCTAGGTCCAGACTTTTGATACTCTAGGACGCATATTAAGCGAGATATTCGCATTTTAAGTTTGAACATGGATTTTTGTCCATAACTTGTTGCCAAATTGGTCTTATTCAAAGATAGGCACACCAATGGAAAGGGAATGATTCCTAGATCACAATCCTGAAATTTCAGCCATCTAGGTGGTCTAGATCGAGAAATAATGGAGTTCAAAAATTGTCCTCTAGGTCCTAGATACTCTAGGACGCATATTAAGCGAGATATTCGCATTTTAAGTTTGAACATGGATTTTTGTCCATAACTTGTTGCCAAATTGGTCTTATTCAAAGATAGGCACACCAATGGAAAGGGAATGATTCCTAGATCACAATCCTGAAATTTCAGCCATCTAGGTGGTCTGGATCGAGAAATAATGGAGTTCAAAAATTGCCCTCTAGGTCCAGACTTTTGATACTCTAGGACGCATATTAAGCGAGATATTCGCATTTGAAGTTTGAACATGGATTTTTGTCCATAACTTGTTGTAAAATTGGTCTTATTCAAAGATAGGCACACAAATGGAAAGGGAATGATTCTTAGATCACAATCCTGAAATTTCAGCCATATAGGTGGTCTAGATCGAGAAATAATGGAGTTCAAAAATTGCCCTCTAGGTCCAGACTTTTGATACTCTAGGACGCATATTAAGCGAGATATTCGCATTTTAAGTTTAAACATGGATTTTTGTCCATAACTTGTTGCCAAATTGGTCTTATTCAAAGATAGGCACACCAATGGAAAGGGAATGATTCCTAGATCACAATCCTGAAATTTCAGCCATCTAGGTGGTCTAGATCGAGAAATAATGGAGTTCAAAAATTGCCCTCTAGGTCCAGACTTTTGATACTCTAGGACGCATATTAAGCGAGATATTCGCATTTTAAGTTTGAACATGGATTTTTGTCCATAACTTGTTGCCAAATTGGTCTTATTCAAAGATAGGCACACCAATGGAAAGGGAATGATTCCTAGATCACAATCCTGAAATTTCAGCCATCTAGGTGGTCTAGATCGAGAAATAATGGAGTTCAAAAATTGCCCTCTAGGTCCAGACTTTTGATACTCTAGGACGCATATTAAGCGAGATATTCGCATTTTAAGTTTGAACATGGATTTTTGTCCATAACTTGTTGTAAAATTGGTCCTATTCAAAGATAGCTACAAATCACGAAAAATGAATCCAGTTTTGGACCTTGGCTTCGAAATAAGTAAATTACTACTTTTTGTTTGCAATTTCATAAAATGAGCAAAATGAAGATATTGACACTCAAAAATCATATTTCACTACATTTGAGTAGCAATAATTCGACCGAGGAAATTAAATATTTCAAACAGCGAATTGCAATTTGATATCAATTTGTATCAATTTAATGTTTGTTTTTATCGTGAATTTCAGCAGGAGTTTGTAGATTGAAATTGTTTTCTTGTAGATTATGATTCGTTTTTTAAATACCTACACACACAAGTGGCAAATTTCAACCCTTGTTTTCTTAGACTGCGACAATATACATTAGTTTGCAAATGACAACTAATGTGTTGCTACTTCTTTTTTTTAAATTGCAACTTTTGAGTCGTAATTTGAAACAGTTTCTGCAGCAATTTGTAGCTTTTAATAATTAATTTACATTCCATTTTCAAGCAATCATGAGAGATTCAAGAACAATTTTTTGCAAAATCAACAATCTTCATTAGTGATTTACAACATGAACTTATTCTAATAAATATGATTTAAAATCATGAAAAATATAAACCAGCATAAGTGTTTATATATGCGCTTCGCCCCAATGCAATGGTTGGGCTCATCAGAAGATGACCATTACACTTTGTCTTGACGCATACTTTCCCGAATAAATCGAGACTCCATATAATCCGAGCTACATAGATCAACTGCGAATTATACAGTTGCTACAATTCTTCAAAGAAGACAAACTGTAGCCACTTTCATTTCCCTGCTAACTTGAATATTTATATTGTGATTATATTTTATTGATTTGAGAATTGAGAATGCTTAATTCACCGCATACATTTCGCAAAACAAGATTAATGAGTAGTCAAATTAAATTATTCCCCTAAAATAGTAGATTGCGACTTAAAAGTTGCAATTTACTATCATTTCAACAAGCTCGAATTATAACTTTTGATAATAATTACCAAATTATAAAATTTTGTATTTTACGAAGATTTGAATGCTGAATTACAACTTTATCATTCATTGTAATGGGTGATTTTTTTGAGGTTAGGATTTTCATGCATTAGTATTTGACAGATCACGCGGGATTTCAGACATGGTGTCAAAGAGAAAGATGCTCAGTATGCTTTGACATTTCATCATGAATAGACTTACTAACGAGCAACGCTTGCAAATCATTGAATTTTATTACCAAAATCAGTGTTCGGTTCGAAATGTGTTTCGCGCTTTACGTCCGATTTATGGTCTACAGCGATGAGGCTCATTTCTGGTTGAATGGCTACGTAAATAAGCAAAATTGCCGCATTTGGAGTGAAGAGCAACCAGAAGCCGTTCAAGACCTGCCAATGCATCCCGAAAAATGCACTGTTTGGTGTGGTTTGTACGCTGGTGGAATCATTGGACCGTATTTTTTCAAAGATGCTGTTGGACGCAACGTTACGGTGAATGGCGATCGCTATCGTTCAATGCTAACAAACTTTTTGTTGCCAAAAATGGAAGAACTGAACTTGGTTGACATGTGGTTTCAACAAGATGGCGCTACATGCCACACAGCTCGCGATTCTATGGCCATTTTGAGGGAAAACTTCGGAGAACAATTCATCTCAAGGAATGGACCGGTAAGTTGGCCACCAAGATCATGCGATTTGACGCCTTTAGACTATTTTTTGTGGGGCTACGTCAAGTCTAAAGTCTACACAAATAAGCCAGCAACTATTCCAGCTTTGGAAGACAACATTTCCGAAGAAATTCGGGCTATTCCGGCCGAAATGCTCGAAAAAGTTACCCAAAATTGGACTTTCCGAATGGACCACCTAAGACGCAGCCGCGGTCAACATTTAAATGAAATTATCTTCAAAAAGTAAATGTCATGGACCAATCTAACGTTTTAAATAAAGAATCGATGAGATTTTGCAAATTTTATGCGTTTTTTTTTTAAAAAAAGTTCTCAAGCTCTTAAAAAATCACCCGATATAATAAAATCGTCATGATTTACTAAAAAACGGGTTTTCGTAAATTGCAACCTAAAATTTAGCAATTAGTGATTTTTCAATTCTCTCCGTGTACCAACTTTGAGTAGTGTTTTTTGTATGTTTTTATTTTTTATAAAAAAAACTGTCAAAAAACAATTTTCGACAAATTCGTGACAAATTTTTTTTCAGTTTTTTTATTTATAAAAAAAACGGTTAATTAGATTCTTTTTTTCAAAAAATATACTTGTTTGGTTTCATGTTAGAATATATTATTTAAAATTTAATTCAAGTCTATAGCGTTTTTGGTTCGTAAGATATTTAGGGTAACCAATTTGTTAACCTTTTTTTAAACTTCTAAGGTAAAAAAAAAACACCTACGCAATTTTCTTGAGAGCCCTTTCTGCATCTTTCTGCCTTATTATCTGTATAACAAAATTTATATGAAGTCGATATCTCTCTGGTTCTTGAGCTATGGACGACGAAAAAAACGTCGCGAACAGACGTACACACACTCACAGACATCTTTCTAAAAATCTTTTATTTCGGCTCTAGGGACCTTGAAACGTCGAGAAATGTCAAAATTTTCAATTTGACAAATCGGACCCATTACAATAACTTTCTATGGGAAGTTAAATAAGACTTCCTATACCTACATACATCAAATAATTTTTCTTCTCTAACTTAGGAATTCGTGTGTCAAAAGAAATAAAATGCACGACTGGGTCGCACGAACTCGCTTCTGTATGCAAAGAGTTTGTTTAAAAAAATGCCTATATAAGATTCAAAAATATAACTGTAAAATAAGTTTGTCTTCAAAGATATAAATGCCATTATATTTGTCAAAAAACTTGTGATTCATCCCAAGACACAACTCATCCTAGGACATCTCATCCCGGAAATGAAAAATACTTGTAAGCATAATTAACGAAAACAATTGGTTGTATATTCAACTTGTTTGTTCAAAGCTTTTTCCTTTGGATAGCTTTATTTTAATTTCATATTGGAAGAACCAGGATGGAAAATAAATTATCTGAAGATAAGAAAGAGGAAGAAGATGTATGTTTAAATTCTAAAGCCATCGCTTATTCGTTATCGTTAGAGCGGTTTTTTTTTTTAATTAATTTTGTATAGGTACATACAATTTTTCAATTTTGTTCTAAAAATATTTTTGGTATGCAGTTGTTTAGTGATTGTAAATATTCGCTCTACATTTGAATTTCGTAAAAAAATGTTGACCCGTTTTTGAGATATAGAATTTTGAAGAAAAAATTCAATATTTTTTTAAAAATCCAAAAACAAAAAATTGCACTTTTGATAATCAAATATTGTTATGGCAATAAAAGAGCTTATTCAAAAAAAAATATTGAAATCAGTTCATAAAATGCTGAGAAAATTAAAAAACTAAATAACGGTTCTAGCAGCGGTACCTTTCCGGAGAAATACAAAAATATGTTTTTCTTATTAAAAGAAGCCAAACTGAAAAATCAAATTTTAGAGAAAATTTTAAGAAAAAATCTATCGGTTAGTTTTGATCTTAAAAAAAAAATGAAAAAAACGCCTAACGCGAATCTGCTCAGAACCTTAACTTCCATTGTTTGAACTCAATTGACCCAATGGTTTAGGCTGTAGGAGCGTGGACAGACAGACAAAACACACAAAACAAACCGGACGGAATCACGGGACCCACTTTTTTCGACTTCTCTACCATCGTAATATCATGTTTGATTAAAATATCGAGTTCAAAATTTTGCACGAATGCAAAAATTGCCTTATTTGTATGTATGTATGTATGCA
Organism: Eupeodes latifasciatus; assembly: GCA_920104205.1. Lineage (NCBI taxonomy): Eukaryota > Metazoa > Arthropoda > Insecta > Diptera > Syrphidae > Eupeodes > Eupeodes latifasciatus. Next base: position 64,956,758 of record OV049924.1, on the reverse strand, counting down.
GTCCTTATATGTCGCAAGTAAAAAGTAATAAATTAAACAATTTTGTGTTTTGTATTTTTGTGGATTTTTTCACATCTCATATATTTTCCTTAGGCAATTCACCAACCTAAATGAACAGGAACATATGGTTGGCCAATTGTACAAAATAACACTCAGGAATCTAGAAAATTCAATCTAAATTCACAATTTCCATCTCCTGTATAAATGAATGTACATATTTTTGTTTATATAGTATATTGTGCCATCCAAAATGTCATATGTAAATAAATAAATATTCAACCATTTCGCAGACAGAAATATACACGTCTCACTTCAAAAAATATTCCCACATTTATGTTATTATTGATTTGATACGAGTTTTTTTTTCCTAGAACGTGTGTCAAAACATCAACAGTATATTTTCAGCCACAAACAATCCTAAAAAAGGCAGATCTACTGTAAATGAACCCACTTCTGTGTGGAAAAACCACTTTATATCAAAATGCTGAAAAATTACATTTTCCCTCAGCATAGCTTTATTGAAGTTGTATCTGTATACAAATTGAGTGAGTTAGAAAATATACAACCAGATGTTACTGATGATGTATAGTTATAGGACATCCACCTATAAGAACACTATACTCCTGTGAACTATGTAATATTTTGCATTTTTATTCCCACGACCACAAACAAAAAAATAAATAAATTGAGTTGTGTTGTGTTGTTTTTGAATAATTCACACCGCACCGCGTTGGTTGATAAAATTTCATGGTTAATCAAATTAAATTAGACAGTTATTAACTTCCCATAGGAAGTTATTGTAATGGGTCCGATTTGACAAATTGAAAATTTTGACATTTCTCGACGTTTCAAGGTCCCTAGAGTCGAAATAAAAGATTTTTAGAAAGATGTCTGTGCGTGCGTCCGTACGTCCGTACGTCCGTACGTTCGCGATGTTTTTTTCGTCGTCCATAGCTCAAGAACCAGAAGAGATATCGACTTCAAATAAATTTTGTTATACAGATAATAAGGCAGAAAGATGCAGAAAGGGCTTTCAAGAAAATTGCGTGGGTGGTTTTTTTTACCATAGCAGTTTAAAAAAAAGGTGAAAATTTTGGTTAACCCTAAATATCTCATGAACCTATGACGCTAGAGACTTGAATTAAATTTTATATTATATATTGTAACGTGATACAAAACAATTATATTTTTGGAAAAAAATCCAATTAACGATTTTTTTTATAAATCAAAAAAACTGAAAAAAAAAATTTGTCACCTCGAAAATTTTACGACTAAAATATGATTTCATCTCCAAAACAATTTTGTGCAACGAAAAATGATGTTTTTTCATATGATGATTTTGAGAAAAATCTAATTGACAGTTTTTTTATAAAAAATAAAAACTTAAAAAAAACATTACTCAAAGTTGAATTTCGACTCAAATATCTTTTCAAAAACTTGAGATTATGGCTTCAAACTTATTTTATCTTATAAGAAATATTATTTTCAACATTAGGACAAATTTTGAGAAAAATCAAATTGACAGTTTTTTTACAAAAAATAAAAACCTAAAAAAAAATTATAAAAGTTGGTAGCAACAATTTTTTTTCTACTCAAATATCTTTTCAAAACTTTGAGATATTTGCTTTAAACTACTTTTATTTTTCAAAATATAATGTTTTCAACATTCAGTAAAATTTTGAAAAAAAATCGAATTGACAGTTTTTTTACAAAAAATTAAAAACCTAAACAAAAAAACTTGGTAAAAATTTGCTTTCGACTCAAATAGCTTTTCAAAAATGAAAAATATTAGCTTCAAACTTATTTTATTTCACAGAAAATATTATTATCGATATTCAATAAAATAAAATCTACAAAAATTAGTACGCAAATTTGGTAAAAATTAATACATATAGACAAACTTTTAAGCAGACAGACGGGATGGGAAGTTATCAGTGTGGGTCGCATCCCAGCCTCTTTTTTATTTTTGCTTTTAATGCGAATGCGGAGAGGAAACCACAAATTCCATCTAACCATTAATTCTATAGTCTTTCGCCATTATCATTTTATTATGTCCACCTTTCGCTTAGTTTACCTTAGCTTAGTTAAGCTCTTTCCGTTTGTCTCTTTCTTTCTCTGTCTCTTGGGATGTATAATAGAGATATACTTTATATATAGGTATAAACTATAACGTCTCTTAACTGTTGAATAAATCCTGGTTTTATCCTGGGGGAAAAGTGCAAAACTTTCAAAAAGTCTCATCCTTCTTTTGCAACTTATATAAAAGAATACAATGACAGTGAGAATTAAAATGAAAATGCCAAGCATTCATCGCCACAAGCTCACTAATTGTTTAATTGAATTTCTATGCTGGGCGGGTTGTGGTGGTGGAAGAGATTGCGATGGTGATGGCTGCGGTGATGATTCTACTAATTTAAGTGCCGCTTGAAGGTGAATGATTAAGGCTAAAATGTTATATTGCTACAGTTCGCACCCTTCCGCAAAATAAAGCGAATGGATTTTCAATTGAATTTATATTCAATTCTAGGAAAATAATAATAAACTTTTTCTTTGTTCTTATTTTTTAGAATAATTTAAATTAATACCAAAATAAAACAAATCAATAGGTATATTAATAATTGATTTATACTCGAAGTAAGCCCATTTTCTTAATTTTCATATTTTTGAAAGTTGTCCCCAAATTGTTTCACATTTTGACAAAGTCATTCCTTTTATCGAAACTTTTCAATTCTTGTTAAGTTGCTAGTTATTATGAAAGTTTTATGAATCAAAATAATCTACAAAGTAAAGTGCAAAATGTTTTACAAAATTTGGAAAGTGAAAAGTCAGACTTTATTTGAAAGGTGAAATGTAAAAGTGTTTCACCAATTCAAAATACAACTTAAATCAATTCGTATTTTGAAAAGTTGCAAAGTAAATCTTAGATTGTGTTTATATAGATCAAGTATATCTAGCGATGGTACCGCCAACACATCAAGCTACATAAAGAAATCATCCTGGAGAAACAAACTGCGAGGCTATGTCTGTACAATTTGGTGCCCATCGGATAGTGTTAGGGAAAAATTAATCAACGACATTATTCGACATTCGATGAACTACTCTGCAGATGGTTGCTTTTCTTATTCCTTGCATAGATGCGACACCGTGAGATTGGTCTCCATTCCCAGCCCAATGTAGTGTACATAAAAGTCGTTTCAAGGGTCTTTGACATAAATTTCTTTGGCTATTAAATTGTAGTTTATTCATAATTTTTGACATCACACATTCTATGGTATTTTTCTCTAATCAAAAACACTCTTTTATCGAAAAATCGTTTCCGATAGCGTTATTTTTTAGTTTCACTACTCTTTGTTCACTATTTTAAATTTCTTCGTATGCAAAATATTGAATTAATTGGAATTAATTGTAATCGGTCTGATATGTCGAATTGAAAATTTTAAAATTTCTCAACGTTTTAAGGTCCCTTAGTGGAAACAAACGATTTTTAGAGATATTTCCTTGCGTGCGTGTGTACGTACGTTCGTACGTCCGCACGTTAGCGAATTTTTTTTCGTCGTCCATAGCTCAAGAACCAATAGAGATATCGACTTCAAATAATTTTTGTTATACAGATAATAATGCAGAAAGATGCAGAAAGGACTCTCAAAAAATTGCGTGGGTGTTTTTTTTACCATAACAATTTAAAAAAAACTGAAAATTTCGGTTAACCCTCAATATCTCACGAACCAATAACGCTAGAGACTTGAACTAAATTTTATATTATTTATTGTAACGTAATAATATATTTTTTTTTAGTAAAAATCCAATTAACGTTTTTTTTAGAAATCAAAAAAACTGAAAAAAAATATTTGTCACCTCAAATATTTTACGAAAAGAAATGATTTTATCTCCAAAATAATTTTATGCAACGAGAAATAACGTTTTTGATATCAGATAAAATTTTGAGAAAAATCGAATTTACAGTTTTTTACAAGAAATAAAAACCAAAAAAAAGTACTAAAAAGTAAAAATTTACCTTAGACTGAAATATCTTTTCAAAATATAAAAATATTGGCTTCAAGCTAATTTTAACTCACAGAAAATATTGTTTTCGACATACAGTAAATAATTTATAAAAATCCAACAGTTCGTTTTTTTTATAAGGAATTAAAATCTACAAAAAACAGTACTTAAAATTGTTCGATTCTCGATATCTCGTGGACAATAGAAGATTTTGACTGCAAATTAGTTTCATTTATCCAATTTGTATTTGTTTATATATAAAAAAAATAAGAACTTTTGAGAACTGCTACTTAAATTGGTAAAAATTGGTTTTTGACTAAAAACCTTTTTAACTAAAATAGATTTTGAAATCATTTGCAAAGTATTCAATTCAATTCAACTGACACCTTTTTTTAACAAGACACAAAAACTTAAAAACTTTTAAGCAAAACAAATCGACAGACGGGATGGAAAGTTATCAGTGTGGGTCGCATCCAAGCCTCTTTTTTTATTAGTTTTCGACAACTTTTCAAAATGAACTCTTATTTGCAAATATACATTTCTCTTTGCATATTACTGAAAAGCTTTTTAAAATTGTAAATATAATTTGTAAGGTTTATTGCTTGGTGAAACAAAAAGAACAAAAATATTTTAAAAAATAACAACAATTTTCACTCTTCAGAAAAGACATTGCACTTTACAAATTTAAATTTGGTAAAAAATATTTTGGAAAGAGGAAAACTTTTCAACTCAATTATTTTCTCTTTGCAAATTTACGTTTGGTAAAACGTAATTTGCAAATTAAAAGTGCAAGATTGCAAATTGGAAAATGTTTGGTGAAATATAGCCCTGGTTTTGGTCTTATTCCAAGAGCCACTCTATATCCAGATATCGCAAGCCGGTGTCATCCAGTGTCATCCACCATGATTCGGGGGTCTTGTCGTATATTCCATCTTTGCAGCATACGAATAGTCTCCCAAGAAAACTGCATTTGTCCAGCCTATTCCCAAAACAGGCGAAACTTCTTCACCCTCTAATTATCGACCGATTGCACTTACGTCCCTTCTTTCCAAGGTCATGGAAACGCTGATAAATTATCAGCTTAAGAAATATCTCGAAGATCGAAAGCTTCTTAATGACTGGCAGAACGGCTTTCGCAGCAATAGGTCCACTGGTGATCTCATGGTTCATCTCACCGAACAGTGGAACAAATCTTTACATCGCTTTGGAAAAAGTAAGATTATTGCACTTGATATTTCAAAAGCATTTGATAGGGTTTGGCATCAGGCCCTCTTATCGAAAATGCGTGCTTTCGGCTTTCAGGAATCCCTGCTTCATTGGATTAGTAATTATTTACCTTTCGGATCGTTCAATACAAGTAGTATTGGATGGGTTCAAGTCTGAAAACCACAAAATAATTGCTGGTGTGCCCCAGGGCTCTGTTCTATCTCCAACACTCTTTCTCATTTTTATCATTGATCTCCTGTCTGCAATCTCTAATCCAATACATTGTTTCGCTGACGATAGTACGCTCAGCTTTTCATATTTGTTTTAAGACTCACATCCCTCTTCTTGGGATGTGGAACTGTAACGACAAAATATGATTACCTCATTGAATTCCGACCTAAACAGCATTGTTCAATGGGCATTAAAAAACCGCGTGGAATTTAATGCTTCAAAAACGCAATTCTGTCTTGTATCGTTAAAGCGAGATATACCCCCATTGCCATTATCCATGGATCATGGATGGCACTTGCATCAATGAGAGTGAACACCTCGATATTCTCGGTATGTGTGTCACCAACCACCTCTTGTGGAACGATCACATACGCGATGTCGCCAAAAATGCCCCAAGGTGTTTGGGTTTCCTTAGGCGATGTAAGAAATATTTCACCCCTTCTGATCTGGCTGTTATCTACAAGACTTATATACGTCCAAAGCTTGAGTATAACTCCCATCTCTGGGCTGGTGCCCCTGCAACTTACTTAAGCCTCTTGGATAGTATTGAACGTAGAGTATTTAAATTGATAGATGATAATTTCATCATGAGTTCATTTACTTCGCTTGAACATCGTCGTAAGGTCTCTTGTCTGACCCTTTTTTACCGTTATTTTAACGGCTTATGCTCTAGTGAAATAGCCATGTGCATTCCTCCCCTTAAACAATTCAACCGTAATACTCGCGCTTCTAGGAATGCTCATCAGTATACCCTCGAGCCCAACTTCGGCCGTACTGTAAAATACGGAGATTCGTTCTTTAGCCGTACTACGCGAATTTGGAGTGCCTTACCACACTATGTCTTTCCTAGTCATTGCAATATTCAGGAATTCAAAACCAATGTGCACCGACATCTCCTTTTAAACCCTCTCCTCTTCCTTGTGCTCACACTGTGCCTCTGCATAATAAGGGAAGTTATATCCCCTTCAGTGTGTGCTTATTATAAAAAAAAAATGTGGCCTATTATAAAATGACCTTTGCAAATTTTAGCAGAATGGACTTTTGAGCTTGTTCCAAGCTAGGTAACAAGCACCCGTAGTCTACCGAGCTTATATTTTACGACATCTACTGATAACGGTATAGCACCTCTAGAATCGTCCTTCCTCACATAAGGGTCCAACATTCTGAGTACTTCCTGTACAGTAACAGCTTGGCAGTTATATTATGGTATCTAGATTTAAAAACCTTTGACAGACTTTAGTAGGTTCTCGTATATTGTTTTTGCTTTTACGTGGCCTTAAAAGAAAAAGTATTAAAATGTTAACTCACAAGGTAAGGCCAATTTAAAACAACTCATCGAGATATATCACAGTCACGCAACTTTTCTTCCAAAATTGCTTTTCTAGTGAAAAATAAACATCTTCTATCAGTATCTTCCAATCTCGGCCATATAATATTATCATTAATCATAGTTTGGAAATGCTAACATATTTTCGAAAAAGTAAGGTACAATCAACTCATCCTAGAAAACATCTTCAAGGGATGCCTTGAATTGGCATACATCCCGATGTCTTGGAGACAAGTTAAAGTTGTTTTTATTCCGTTAACCTAAAGACCTAAGACATGTCAGCTTATCATCATACCTTCTCAAAACTTTTGAACGTTTGATCGATATCCACTTAAGGGCAAGTATTGATAAGTCCCTCCTTTCAAGGGCTCAACACGCCTACAACAAAGGGAAATCAGTTGAAACGGCTCTACACAGTATAGTACGTACAATCGAATATTCCCTCCATCATAAAGATTACACCTTACTTGCCTTCTTAGATATAGAAGGTGCATTTAACAATGTCGACACATCTGCAATTGCACGTGTATTGACATCTCTGAAGGTAGATAAGTCGATCAGTGAATTGATTAATCAGATGCTGATAAGCAGGATTATCAATTCAAAACTGGGCGTTTTTGCTGCACAAAGGGGTGTCAGCAGAGGTACACCACAAGGTGGTGTCCTATCCCCTCTCCTCTGGAACTTGGTAATAAATGAATTACTAATTACTCTAGAAAGAGAGGGATACAGAGTGTTTGCCTATGCGGACGATGTTGCTATTGCAAAATACTTGGGTCTCATTTTAGATAAGAAATTAAGCTGGAAACCTAATATTCTAGAGAGAATAAACAAGGCCACAGTAGCCCTGTTCTCCTGTAAAAAGGGCATTGGTAATAATTGGGGCCTACAGCCCCGCATTACACACTGGCTATATATCTCGGTCATAAGGCCGATCCTTACTTATGGAGTAGCGGTATGGACGGCGCTAGATACAGATACAAATCGCGATAAACTCAGCAAAGTCCAACGAACAGCCTGCCTGTGTATGGGAGGAGCACTTCGCTCTAGACCTTCCGCTTCACTAGATGTTCTGTTCCATCTAATACCGCTGGACTTTTTCAGCAAGCAATCGGCCGCTAATACTGCCATACGGCTTCAAGCCTCCTCTCTGTGGATCAATAATGGAATTGGCCAAACCACTATCTTGAATTCGTTCAGAACTATAAACAGTAATATTGAATACACCATACCCCATCCTCAGTTTAATAACTATAGCTTCAAAGTGACCATACCTCCCAGGTCTTTTTGGGAGAATACATCATTTTTGAACAATGGTCCTATAAACTTTTACATAGACGGATCAAAAACGGAGGATGGAGTTGGTGGAGGCGTATACTCAGATAGACTAAACTTAAGTCTCTCCTTTCGTCTACCCGATCATTGTAGCGTGTTCCAAGCTGAAATCCTGGCTAGAAAAGAAGTCCTGTCCTGGCTTAGAGCAAACGTTATATCAACTATTGATATACGCATCTTCTCGGACATCCAAACTGCGTTAAAGTCCCTAGACTCTGTCTCCACAAATTCACTAACAGCCCTAAATTGTCGATCATCTCTTACGGAGATGGCTACACAGTTCAACATTCACCTTTTCTGGGTGCCGGGCCATAGAGACATTCCAGGAAATTGTAAAGCTGACGAACTTGCAAGAAACGGAACAACTTTACCTCTGCGGGCTCACAATGCTAGCATAGGTATCCCCTTAGCTACATGTAAACTCATGCTAAAGCAAGATACCATAGAGAAAACAAACTTCAGGTGGAATAACACCACCAACTGTGCAGCGACTAAACTAATTTGGCCTAATCTTAGCGCCAGGCGCTCAAAACAATTAATCTTTCTGAGTAGATTACACATTAGCTACGTTATAGGTGTCCTGTCTGTGCACTGCTTAAAAGGAAGGCATGCTATTCGACTCGGAGCCCCTGCAAATTATTTTTGTAGGAGTTGCATGGACGAAGAAGAAGAAGAGACAATCTCTCATCTTCTGTGCACATGCCTTGCCTTATCACAAAGACGTAGAATCCACCTTGGAGATTACTACTTTAACGATACCAGCGATCTAAAAAATTCAGACATTATTTGTCTCTTACGCTTCATTCGAAGCTCCAATTGGTTTAACGAGTTAAGCTGATTAACTGATCCATGTGGTATCACAAAGGACCATACTTTGGTCTAAGTGTGTTGGACGTCCCAACCAACAGCCACTTTAACCTTACCTAACCTGTACAATCAGACTGCTAGCCAAAAAAAAAAACGCTTCAATTTCAATAAAATCTTTAAAACTTAAGTTTTTATTTCAATAATTTGGTTAAATTTTTTCTTATGGAATGCCTAATTTCAAAAATCGACGAGAAAATGACAAACCTATACAACAGCATCAATATTCTATTTTGTTCTTAAGTGATCGAATATCACTAACGTGTCCCAACAGCTAAAATTTGTGTAATGGTTTCGCTTTGTGTATTAGTTTTTTGAACTGTGGCTACAATTTTTTCACAATTTAATGGCATACTTTTTACTTATTAAATGTGAAAAATCTCAACTCTAAAAGAGGCAACTCCCTAAATAGCGTTTTTTTTTAATGGAAATTGTAACCATGGAACCACAATGTTCCAAAACCTTGTCTCTTTGTTCGAAAATTCAAAAATTATTATTATTTTTCAGATGCTAAAAATTGTCGTAAAATAAATATTCAAAAGAATCCCAATATTTTAGTTTTATTACGTTTACGAACCTCAAATTTTGAAAAGCGACCAAAAATGTAAACACAAATGCTGAAAAATGATTGCTCGACCCAACACCTTTAAGCTTTTAAATTTTATAAAAATTATTTTAGCCTCAAATCAAATCAGAAAGCTTCTAAATTATGTCCATATTTCATTAAAAAAAATATATACAAAATTAAAGCCATAGATCCCCTTTTTCCGATTCCTGTGTAAAACCTCTGAAAAGCACTAAATATTTACCAAAATTAACATTTTTTTGAACAAAAACTTTACTATTCTGATCCTTTAAAAATGTTATTAAATATTTATTAAATAAACTCAAATCAATATCCAGTTTTCGAAATGGCAAACAAGTCTAAAAATATTTAGAACAATTTTTAAAAAAACTTTATTTTCGAAAGGGGAGGGGAGCTAGTTAAAATTGATTAGTGGTGTCTAAAAACCTTATTTTTCGGATTCCGAAACAACCTAGAACATCTTTCAACAAAATACAAATCGAAAAATGGGGACTGACTTCACCCAAATTTTGTAATTAACCGTTGTTGCAAATTTTTCTTTAAAAGTACCATCATAATTATAGCCGACTTCATAAAGAACTTTTAAATGTTTAAAATCTTAGCATGACATATAAACAATTAAGTTTTTAAACTTAAAATCTTGTTAAAAATTTGGAACACTTTATCCCAGCTTATATTTAATTCATTTAAGATGGTATGAAAATAAAAGAACAAAAGACCGCAATATCTATCTATTCACGTTGGAGTTTCAATTTGGTAGACTTCAGTTAACTTATCATCCAAAAGAGAAGTTATTGTTGGTCGCGTCCTCGGTTTAACCTTTTGCCAACTAAAGGTAAACAACTATGGGGTCTAGACAACATTTCAACAACAAAGATCCAAAAAGTTATATTAAATTCTTTTCCCCAAAGTCCAATAGGGTGTATAGCTTACTGTATATGTATATGTATGTATGTAGGTAATATATTTAATGATACTTATATAGACACGCGCAATATATTATGCATAGGTATAAGTCTACTATACCCACCGCATAGAAATCAAGGATTAACTTTTTGAGCACGTAGATGTAATTTGTTAGGTATACACGACGATATGGTATAGAAGGTATACCTAGCTACATACAAGTCTGTCTAGTTATATAAATTTACTTTCAGGTAACATTAAGTCGACTATTTCTTAAAACGGTTGAAGTTGATATAAGTCGCATCGAAGGCGACACACAAATCTTACCTAATTAGGATGAAAGTTCAAACCAAAAAGGATGTTTTATTTAGGTTAAGGTATAATATTGTGTAGGAAAATAAAGTGGTTGAAATAAGTTTTCTTATATACGAATACGAATATATGGTTTTTGAAGTTAAATCGAGTGACTGTCGTGAAAGATGTGGTCGCATTTAATATATAAAGCTAGGGGAAAGGTACTTTATGATATAGACAGACATTCAAAAAAGGATAAGAAATACATTTATCTATGTACGGATTGTTTGACAAAACTATTTAAGAAGGGTTCTTAAAGTCAAGTGACTGAATGCTTTTGGGGACTTCCGGGTTGTTTATAGCATTATAGAGTTTATCAAAGATAAAGTAGGTACATATGTGTATTTATATGGCTTACCAAGCTTTGGAGCTATTCATTGAAATGACACTTTCAAGAATGAAGATGTCTTTATTCAAATTATTTAATTTGTACTTTAATGAAAAAATATAAGAAGCAAAATCAAATACGGAGAACTGGTTGACTTTTGAATATACATATACATACATAAAAATAAACTTAATTTGATTCTAGAGATTATCTCTGGTTTTTTGAAGTTAAGTGAATAAAACTTTATTGAATTTAAAAAAAAAATATGCTGAGGCGAATATGACTCTTTAAATCACTTGGGGCAGACTTTGTTTATCCTGAGGTGAAGAAGGTTAAATCCATTAATTTATTTTTTTTTCACGGGAATCGCCTTTTGACAGGAATTGACAAAATCCTTCAAGATTATTTTCTCACAAAAAGAACTACTCAAATTAAATACAAACTGAAGATATCCTTTATTCCTGAAATTACTCGCAGACAATAAATCAAAATCATTTATTTATTATTATTTTATTTATTTATTAACTTCCCATAGGACGTTATTGTAATGGGTCCGATTTGTCGAATTGAAAATTTTGACATTTATCGACGTTTCCAGGTCCCTATAGTCGAAATAAAAGATTTTTAGAAAGATGTATGTGCGTGCGTGTGTACGTACGTTTGTACGTCCGTACGTTCGCGACGTTTTTTTCGTCGTTCATAGCTCAAGAACCAGAAGAGATATCGACTTTAAATAAATTTTGTTATACAGAAAATAAGGCAGAAAGATGCAGAAAGGGTGCTCAAGAAAATTGCGTGGGTGGTTTTTTAACCATAGCAGTTTAAAAAAAAAGTAAAAGTTTTGGTTAACCCTAAATCTCTGATGAACCAATGATGCTAGATACTTGAATTAAATTTTATATTATGTATTGTAACGTGATACAAAAGAAGTATGTTTTTGGAAAAAAATCCATTTAACGGTTTTTTTTATAAAACAAAAAAACTGAAAAAAAATTGTCACCTCGAAAATTTTACGCCAAAAATATGATTTCATCTCCAAAATAATTTTGTGCAACAAAGAATAATGTTTTTGACATCTGATAAAATTTTGAGAAAAATCTAATTGAGAGTTTTTTTATAAAAAATAAAAACCTAAAAAAAACATTACTAAAAGTTGGTAAAAATTGAATTTCGACTCAAATTTCTTTTCAAAAACTTGAGATTAAGGCTTCAAACTTATTTTATCTTATAAGAAATATTGTTTTAAATATTCTGAAAAATGTTGAGAAAAATCGAATAGACAGCCTTTTTACAAAAAATAAAAAATCAAAAAAAAAAAGAATTAATAAAAGTTGGTAAAAATTGATTTTCGACTCAAATATCTTTTGAAAACTTTGAGATATTGGCTTTAAACTACTTTTATCTTTCAAAAAATATTGTCGTCAACATTCAGTAAAATTTTGAAAAAAAAAAATAGAATAGACAGTTTTTTTTACAAAAAATTAAAAACCGAAAAAAAATTTAACAAAAGTTGTTAAAATTGGTTTTCGACTCAAATATCTTTTCAAAAATTTGAGATTAAGGCTTCAAACTAATTTTATCTTATAAGAAATATTGTTTTCAACATGCGATACGATTTTGAGAAAAATCGAATTGACGTTTTTTTTACAAAAAATAAAAACCTAAAAAAAACAATACTAAAACTTGTAAAAATTTTCTTTCGACTCAAATAGCTATTCAAAAAATAAAAATATTGGCTTCAAACTTATTTTATTTCACAGAAAATATTGTTTTCGATATTCAGTATTTTTTTTTTTATAAAAATCCAACAGTCCGTTTTTTCATAAAAAAATAAAATCTACAAAAAATAGTACGCAAATTTGGTAAAAATTGATACACATAGACAAACTTTTAAGCAAGACAAATCGACAGACGGGATAGGAAGTTATCAGTGTGGGTCGCATCCCAGCCTCTTTTTTTCAGACTCCAATGCGATAATTTTTGACGAAATTTAATTAATGTCAAAAAAATATCAGCAAAAATGTTATCGTTGTCGAATTGTTCCTACATTATTTGAATTTGTTCCTGCATCATATACTTTGAGACTTATTAATGTCTTGAAAGTTTTCTTATCCAGGACTATGGCCTGCAGAAAAATCACAGCTATAACACACTTTGATTTCATGTTCTGGAGAGGGCCTACAATTTCATTAGACAAAAAAAATTTAACAAAATAGACACATTTGCCAAATTTTATTATACAAAAAAATTTGTGTTGTATAAAAATATATATGAATAATGTCCAAAGCCTGGGTGCGCAATTTCTTCCTTTGTGGTACTCCGGGCGTGTATGCCAACAAGAAACTCTATCTTGCTATTTCAGTAATATTTGCGGAGTCTCTGAAAAATTTTATTAGATCTATTCGGCTACCCGAGCTTCACAGTGTTTTCCATTGAATTACAGGTAATAAGGGAGGTTTTAAAATGACTCAAACTAAATCAGGCCGCTTTTAATTCTAGGCCACAGTTTCCCTCTTAATTGATCCTTAAGTATATTAACATTAGGATCGAACTCTATCATCTGACTTTTGGGTCACATTCGAAATGTAAAGAGAGTAAAAATTGTGTATTGAACTTACAGAGTCTTGTTGTTTTTGTTAAACAAAATTGTTTTTTAATTGGCGCGGGTAGTTTTTGAAGCCCCGTGGCTGCCATTTTGTGTTGGCGACATCTGTCAAATCTTTTGTTTATTATTCAGTTGTGTATGTCAAATCAACATGGCAAGTTACACGATTGAACAGCACGTTTAAATGATAAAGCTTTATTATCAAAATGAGTGGTCGTTAACGCAAACGTTGCGCCCATTGCGCCCATTTTACGGTAGACGTGGTGGCCCTTCACAGTCGACTCTCCAACGTTTGGTGGCCAAAATTAAGACGACTAGTTCAGTAAAAATCAGCCAACACCATTACGTTTAAGGAACACAAGATCTCCTCAGGACATCGATGCGGTCCGTAAAAATGTGTAGCAGAACTTTTGGCAGTGCACTAAAACTCGGCCTTTCGCCAAATCAACTTGGCGAATTTTGCGTTTGGACTTGGGCTTACACCTGTACAAAATCCAACTGAACCAGAAGCTAAAAGTTCATGACCATAGACAACGTCGTTTGTTCGGTGACTGGGCTTCGAATCATTTGCAATAAAACCCCAATTTTGGCCGAAAAATCATCTTTAGTGACGAGGTGCATTTTTGAATGAATGGCTGTGTTAACAAACAAAATTGTCGTATATGGGACGACACATACCCACGCAAAGTTCACCAAGTGATAATGCATCCTCAAAAAGTTACCGTTTGGTGTGGATTTTGGGCCGGTGTGGCGGCGGCGTAATTGGTCAATACTTTTTTGAAAACGACGTTAGTGAGGCGGTCACCGTCAATAGCGAGTGCGCTACATAACGATGATACCTAATTTCTTATAGCCCAAATTGAACCATATGGACTTAGACGACATGTGGTTTCAGCAGGATGGCGCTACGTGCCACACAGCAAACGCCGAGATTGACATTTTGCATGAACGATTTGAGGGTAAGTTTATCTTTCGCAGGCGACTTGACCCCGCTTGACTTTTTTCTGGGGAGTTTCTTGAAGTTTTTGGTCTGTGCAACTAAACCACAATCGACCGATGCCCTAAAGGTGAACATAACATAAGCCATCGCTCAAATTCAGCCGAATCTATGCGGAAGAGTTGTTGAAAATTGCACCACTCGGATCCGTGCCACCGTAAGAAGCTCAGACGGGAATTTGAATGATATCATATTCCACACTTAATGGCATAAATGCGCCTTTCAATTACAAAATAATTTCTTTAATATCTCACACACAGCTTGTTTTATTCCATTTCAACATCTTACTTACTTACTTACTTACTTAAGGTGGCGCTACAGTCCGGGGCGGATCTGGGCCTCAACCAACATGCGTCTCCAGCCAGCTCGGTCCCTAGCAAGCTGTCTCCAGTTTCGCACGCCAAGTTGGTTGAGGTCTTCACCCACCTGAGTGCGCCACCTGAGTCGCGGTCTTCCTCTACTGCGCCGTCCCTCGGGATTGGATTCGAAGACCTTCCGGGCTGGAGCGTTGATGTCCATTCGCTCTACATGACCCAGCCATCTAAGCCGTTGGACTTAAATTCTTCTAACTAGGTCGGTGTCAGAACCGCGATGATGAGTATCTTATAGATGGTGATTTTAGATGCTCGAGAGAGGACTTTACTTCTCAATTGCCTTCTAAGTCCAAAGCAGCAGCGATTTGCAAGAGTTATTCTTCGTTTGATTTCAGCGCTAGTGTCTTTGTCTGTGTTTATAGCGGTGCCTAGGTACACAAAGTCCTTAACTACCTCAAAGTTATAGCTGTCCATGGTGACGTTTTGTCCAAGACGTCGTTGTTCAATGTCCTTTTTTGATGACAGCATATACATACTTGGTCTTGCCCTCACTGACCACTAAACCCATCTTCTTCGCTTCCGTCGCAATGCTCAAAAACGCTCCACTGACATCACGCTTTGATCTTCCAATTATGTCAATATCATCTGCGTATCCGAGTAATTGGATGGACTTTTGGAAGATAATGCCTCTAGTGTTGACGGTTGAGTTTTACACAATTTTTTCCAGAACGATGTTGAAGAAGTCGCATGACAGTGCATCGCCTTGTCTAAAACCTTTTTTGACATCAAATGCATCGGTGAGATCTTTTTCGACCTTGGTGTATCAGCGTGCATTCTCCATCGTCATTGTGCACAAACGGATAAGTTTGACAGGGATGCCAAAACTAGACATTGCTCTGTAGAACTCTCCCCTATGGATGCTGCCATACGCGGCTTTCAAATCGATAAAGAGATGGTGGCTATCGATTTGAAGCTCCTGGGCAGAAAGGATCTTATATGCAATGTTAAGGAGATTGACCCCTCTGTATAGTTGGCGCAATTTAAAGGGTCTCCTTTTTTATGTATCGGGCAAACTATGCTGAGATTCCACTCATCGGGCATGCTTTCTTTAGACCACAGAATTGTTGATCTGCGTCACCTAGGTATGAGTGGTTCTATCTCCCTTACAGCGGAATTCGGTTCGTCATCGCCGTTATATAATTTGGAGAAGTGGTCATTCCATATTCTCAACATAGACTGCGATAATTTCAACATCTATCTGCCCTTATTAAAAAACCCTTTAGATAGATAATACTTATAAGAACTAAGGACCAATTTATAGTTAGATCGTTTAAGTAAAATGTATTCAATTGATTAAACTTAAATTATGGATACGACCTTGTTAAAATAGAATATTGGCTGATAGGAGACAGCCTTGACAATCTTAACTTAAGATCTCTAAAACAAAGATGTCAATATGAAGAAATGGCTTTAAAGATGGTACGAGAGGTTTTTAACATCACATCGCCTTTTTTTCAGTTATTAGTTAACTGAGTTATTGCGTCAATGATCGACTCTTTATTCTTAACCGACATTTTTAAAAAACATTTTCAAAAACAATGGCAGTTGCGAAAGCTATAAGGTGCCAATGAGCCAACTTTCTAGATAGACAAATACAACTCTGAGCCATAAAGAAACCTTAAAGATATTTATTGACATATTACTTGTGCAATTTCTTTTATATTTACACTTGTGCTCACGAAAAGTTAAATAAAAGTAATACCGTGCACTCGGGCGTATACGTAATATTTTGTTTTAATTTTTAATGATTTTTAACAATTTAGTGTGTTACCTTACGTCGTTGTTGTTGTACCTATTTATCATATAGCTTGATGAGTGAAATAAACAATATATTCTAGTTCTTATTGTATATTTACTTATGCATGCACAAAGGGAGATAAGTATATAAATTAAGTATTTCAATCAGACATTATTAATATTTTCTAAAGCGTTAGCAATTTATTTAGTTTGCAGAACCATAAAACGTAATGCATTTCGTGTACATACATATGTCTTCGTACTTAAACGAATTTACTATCCTTGGCACATATTTCTTGTTGTGGTATAAGTAAAGTATGTATGTATATACCTATACATAGATAGATACAACGAATCTGATTTCTATGGCATTTCTATTGTTTAAAGTAAATTGTGTCAAGTTTTAATGATATTTCTGAAGACATATGTGTGCTTCCCATAGATGATTTTACCATAACTTTCTTCGTGCAGTTTGTAAAAGATGAAATAAGGACACGCACTTAAGAGGGCATAAAGAAACCACACTTAAGTCTTTCCACAACACTCTTGTCTTGACCTATTTTTAATTATTTTGTTCGTTTGTTTAAAAAATGAAATAAGAAATGATAAGAAAATACTTACAATTTTAATTTAAATAAAAGTTTTCTTTCTTTGACGTGTTGTGAATATTTTCTTAATTTTATATTAAAAGGTTAAAGTGATTTACGTCAAAACAGTAAGAAAAGGTGACACCTTCTTCACAGAAAACATTTTTTGCATATAAAAATGAAGATCTAATCGTACTGGCTGAAAAGGTCATTAGGGAAGTGCCAAAAGAAACAAAAGTTATTATTTTTTCCCTTCTGATATCTCATGGTGTGAGTATTTGGAGAACACTTTTGTTAGAAATTAAGTTCGCATATCATTCGACTTGATTTGGGCTTTGATAGGGTGACGGGAAGAATTAATAAAATCCAATTAGGCAAAGGCCTTGTGGGAGTTTTATGCTCATCCAAAGCTTTACTATTATTGGACAAAATTATATATGTACATATGTATATACGATTAGCAAAGTGATTTCTATCAAAGTCTTAGCTTTTTATACGGTTCGTGGCCAAAGTTTGAATCCGACCCCAATACCGATACCGATCCCGATCCCAACGACTTGGATGAAAAGCAATTTGTCTTATTAAAAGATTTGTGGTGGGTGCTCGAACGGAAAACATGATTAACGTGTTGCTATTAGGGAAAAGTCAAAATAGGCTATAATTATGTGTATATAAGTTAATACTTTTACTTTTTCTTTTCTTCTTAGAGAAGCTTAATTAGGGTGAATAATTGGACAGCTAAAGACATTCAAAGGCAATAACTTTCACAGCAATGGATGTTCTTTTAAATTAATTTTTTTCTTTTATATAAATAGATTATATTTTGTTTTTATATACATACATACATACCTACATAAATATCCTCGTATATTGCTGTTGTTTGTTTAAGGAAGTTTGTATCAATAAAGTAGATAGATAGGCATCAAGGATGGGAATTTAATGAAGGATAAACTTTTACTTTGACAGACAGCTTGATGTGAGATAGATAGAACTTTAATTCGAGACCTTTGTATCTTAACTTCCCTATCCTACCATTTAAATACACACTTTATTCATTAATTGAAAATAATAGAAAATAAATATCAGATAGTAATATGAATTTCCATCAAAAATAATTTTCAAAATTTAGGTCAAACTATTAGTTTCCGAGCGCATAACTGAAACTGAACTCGCTCGATAACCACGCAAGTGGTGGCAGATGGGATGGTTGGATAAGAACCAAATCACTATTCACTGCATGCAACCATCATCATTGTTGTCTCATTACCTATGCAATCAAGAGTTTCCATCATCCCACTATCACGTTTTCTCGCTAGTTAGACAATAAACGTTTTGGAAAGTTTTTGAATGGTTGGTTGTAATAATTACTTGATGGTAGATTTTTGAAACCAACGATTTCAACTAACATATCCCATCGTCAGGAACGAGAGCAGGAATACCGTATTCCTGTGGTATCATAATTTGATGATTGATGATTACAATTCACATCGTTTTGCGTATAGATGAAATGTTTGAATGGTCCAAGGATATGCAAGGACACGCGGTATGATTAAAATGGAAATCATCATCCAGAGTCGCCAACGTTTAAAATTGAAAATTTGACCCAAGTCAATTCTGATATTGAAAACTTAGTCGTTTATTTTTGAAATCTGAATATTTTCAATTTCTCTGTGTTACTCGAAAATTCTCTGCAATGAATTTCAGGCTCCAAATAAAACTATGTCAACGACATCACAAAAACATATATGAGAGAGAGAGAGAGAGTGTACAACAAAGTCAAAAGTCTCTAAGTTCTAAAGTTTTTTATTTATTTAAATAATAAAAAGTTAACATTAATTATTAAAATATATCTAAAGTTGTGCTTAAGTATCGTACCAACACAAATAAAGTGAAAAATCCAGAATTTTGCTATCCAAGTTATGAGAATTTACTTATTAAAGGGCTGTACCGTACCTGCCATCTGAAACTGCAACTGCGTTTTCCATTGCTTTATGGCACCTTTACCCAAAGGAAAATTGCCAGAAGTATCTCCGGATAACACCCCAAGAAAAAAAGCTGAAACATTTCAAAACATTTCAAAAATGGCATCAACAACATTGCAACACAACGAAATAAAATCTATTGTCGATGGTTGTCTTAATGTTCACCTGCAAATTATTCAACAAAAGATGATGTTGAGTCCATATTAACCGATATGCAGCTACTACGGTCTCAAAACGCTCAACTCTCAGAGCGCTTGTCCTTTGTTGAAAATTATTGTGAAACACTCGAAAGGCAACTTGAAATACAGTCGAGAAAAAGCAACGAAAGATCTGTTGTGATGCATTTTCCTTCAGATAATAAGGCAAACAAGGTTGAATTTGCTAAACAAACTTGTTTGAACCTTCTTGATTTAAGCGAAAATGCTGACTTAGCTTTGGATAACACACAAGAATTTAATAATCGCCACAATAATAAAACAACGATGGTGTTATTGAAGCCGCGCCTAAACTAAAGAACACTGATATCTTTGAGTACAGAGAACAGTCTTTATTGCACCGGGCACCACAAAAAAAAGGAGATAACTTAACGAAATCAAACGTAAACTCGTGTAAATAAATTCGAGAACTAAAATTTATATTAATTGCAAATTGACAAGTTTTCGCTTTTCTATGACTCTTTACGTGGATTACAAATCAAAACAAACGAGGAACAGTCATTTATAGATAGATTGATAGATTTATTGTTTATTTTCCAAATTTAAGTTTACAAAAAAAGTATTATTCTTTAATTTTAAGACATGACTATAAAAGCCGTCTGCCCGAGTTTAACAAAATGTACATAATAAAGTATTGTAAGACTTATGTTAAGAATTTTCTTCAATAATTATAGCTCTTCTATATTTCGATGCTTGTTGACAATAGTTGTGCAATTTTTTCCAGTCAGCGCCATTTAAAATCATTTTCATTTCCGGTTCCTCCAGTTCAAGTTTCCCAAAAAAACGAATTCTGAACTCCTTTAAGACAGGACATCTTCCCAGGAAATGATAAATGTTTTCCCTTTCACGCATATTACAAATAGTGCAGAAAATTTGCAAATCTTCTCTGTGGGGTATAAAGTTAAGGTCCATAATTTCTCCTCTGGCCTTAAAAACAGTAGATATTGTGTCAGTTGAGTATTTTTCATTAAAATAGTTGTTTTCGCAAAGATTATGGTTTAAGCTGGAATATTTTTCGCGATGGGTTGAAGTTAGTGCTTTTTCAATGCTTTCCGCTCGTATTTTTTCATCCACCGCTTCAATTAAACTATCGAACTCTTCCTTCCATTGATGGATATTATTCATAGTAATCCTTAAAGTCTGGCCAGTGAACTCTGCGAGTGCTTTCCAATGTTCATAAAACAATATTCTCCTCTCTATCACGTAACTTGATATTCGTTTGGTCAGCCTTTCTCCGTCCAGTACCATAGTTTTCGCAATGAAGTTAAAATGAAGTCACAATGTTTCTATGAATAGTGGTGAGATTCCTGTTTCAATAAATAGCATATGGTTTGATGAGGATTGTGGAAGCTTGAAAATTCGATTTCAGAAAAATCGAAGCAGTTTTTCTACTGTATCGTATGATTTATATCCCCACACTTGAGCTCCATATAGCATTATTGATTTAGAAACTGCCTGAAATAATTGGTATTTGATTCTCATCGATATATGTTTATCTTCCATACAGTTTTTCCATGCGGCACTTATAGCTGATTTAGATGAAGATAGCTTCTCCTGAAAGTGTTGTTCCATGTTCATGTTGCAGCAGATATTTATTCCCAAGTATTTATATGACTTTACTGTTTCTAATTCCTATCCATTAAAAAACCACTTCTCATTCCTAGCATAGCTCCCACCTCCTTTTCTAAACACCATCGTTTTGGATTTATTTATGTTAACATTCAGCCTCCATTCATCACAGTATTTTTTCAGCTGATTAATCATTCGCTGTAAACGTTCTGGTGTGTCCGCAAGGAGCACCAAATCATCTGCATACATCCAAACTTTAATAAGGATTCCCCCAGTTCTTACACCGCCACATAAATAATCGGAAATGTCGTCTATAGACATTATGAATGCTTGCGGACTTAAATTGCATCCTTGTTTCACACCTGTAACCGTTTCAAAAAAAATTGACAGTTGGCTACCATCCAAACAGCAGAAGTCGTTTGTTCATACAATTTTTCAATCAAGTTGCCAAATTTTCTTGATAGACTTATATTGTACAATTTATAAAAAAGTGCGCTTCTGTCCACCACCGTATCAAATGCAGCTTTTAGGTCAACAAAAAACGCATAGAGCTTTCTCTTTTCTCTAAAAAATGTCTGCGCTGTCGTATTCAGAATGAAGATTTGATCTATGGTCGAGTAGTTCTCACGGAATCCTGCCTGGAATTCGATTAAGCATCTGTTTTGTGAAGTCAAACTCTTAAAACGATTTGACATAACCCCCATTAATATTTTTAGCGCTGAGTTTAAAAATGAAATGCCTCTATAATTGTCAGCCTGATTAGGGTCTCCTTTTTTAAGGATTGGAAAGATTACACTCTGCTGGAAGCTCATAGGGACGTCTCCAGTTTCAAATATTCGATTTAGTTCTTTGGTAAGAATTTGTAATAAAAAAAAAAATAAATTGGCATATTTGAAAAATTCAATAGGAACGCCGTCAGTTCCTGGTGCTTTGCGATCTTTACTTTTTACTAACCAGCCTCTTACTTCTGCTTGAGTGATGGGTTTATCCAAAATCCAAATTAGTTCATCTGGTCTTGCATACTGAAAACGAGGCTGGAGTAAAGAATCGAAAGGATTCAGCATATTACTGAAATATGTTTTAAGCTGTGCTGCATTGATATTAAGTCCAATTTTAAACTTTCTTCCATTTATTTTATTGAGCATTTTCCACAGAGTTGCCGAGTCCTTGCATTGCGAGATTTCGGTTGCTGTGATTCTTTGAAACTCTGTTTTCTTGATTTGGCAGGTGTTTTTGTAATCTTTTTTTGCATTTAAATACATAAGCTTGTAGTTGAGTTCATCGTACTTACGGTAGAGTTCTAAAAGAGAGAAAGATTTCCTGCTCTGTTTTTCACATTCATAATCAAACAATGGTTGTTTATAATGTTGTTTATTTTGTTTTGTTGGCATTAATGAAATGGTGTTTTTTATAAGACGCGTAATGTCTTCAATATTTCCATCCATGTTCATAATTTCGATCTGTCTACTCATAATTGAGCGATATTTATCTATTTCCTTGTGATTCCATTTGTATTTTGGTAGAAGATTAATCGTTGTATCAGTATTTATCGTTTCATGGGTATTTAATGCAATGGTTGTAACTATAGGTAAATAGTCTGAGAAGTTCTGTGATTGTACCTCAAAATTTTGTAGTATGTGGTTCCATTCTCCTCCAGTTAGACTAAGGTCGATAACTGAACTGCCTTGGGCTCCCACAAATGTAAATTGGCCTTGTGAATCTCCTTCAGAACATCCATTTTGTATTTATTATATTTTGAGCCAATATTCACTGCAAAAGTCCAATAGTTGAATACCTTTCCTATCTAAAATTTTGTCCTTGGAGGTACGCAGCTGAGGTGGATCGTCATCACTATCGGGTTGGGTTGCTAGCTGGGTTCCGGTTCTTGCATTAAAATCTCCTGTTATTAATATATTAGTTTGGTGTTGTAGGTTATTAATTACATCTTTTATCCTTTGTAAATCGACGCTCCATTGTGATCCTTGGGATCCATTTAGATACACAGGAATGATGTAGTATTTGCAACCTTGTGCACGAATTTTAAATATGCTATAGCCAATCGATTCTTGAAATTCTATTTTTATATCGCTGATGCTTTTTCTGTATCCATAAAGACAACCTCCGCTTGCTCGTCCTCTTCCGCTATTTCTGACCCCCGATGTCCAACAAATCACATAATTTTCAAAATATTTTAAGTAATTATTTTCTTTTCCTTCTAACAAATGTGTTTCATATACATAAACAAAATATTTCATAGTTATTAACATATTAAAAAAAAAATATGTAAATAAAAGCTTACTATGTAGACCACTTATATTATAGCTTAAAATTCTAAAATTTACATTTATTAATAAATTTTTTACTTAAATTAACATTACTTGGACAGACGGAAATTTCCTATGATGTTTTTGCAGCAGTGTAAACACTGCTTTGAGAAATTGTTAAAAGGTGTGCGTCTTGACTAAGTGTTGTTCCAACAGTTTGTCTCCCAGATGGAGCTGGTGTTTCATTGTAACCTTCATGACGTCCAGCTGATCCACTGACAACAAGATTCGTGTTGTTTACAATTTGCTCCAGCATTGAATTTGCATCACATTTCCCGCATTTTAACCCATAATTAAAACTCCACGTAAATGTTTTTCCTTGTACAAGAAGTCGATCATCTCTAAGAAAAACTTGAACGTTTGGATTCTTTGCTTTGATTTCCTTCCTGTGTGTGCTTTTGTTTTGTTTTTGTTCATCGAGTATATTGACGTTTAGGTTAAGTTTTAGATATGCCTTTATTTTTTATGTTCTTAGTTAAAACAAATTAAATGCCACTTACGTTTTTTTAATGGAGATTTATAAAGCAAGAGTTTGCCGATTTTTGCATGTACTTTTTATAATTTAAATACTGTTATTATCGTTTTTTATTAACTTTTAACTTGGGAAGAAAAATTTAACACCTTTTGTCACTAGCTAGGGTTGCCAAACTCCATTTATCAACAACAGTCATTTATCAAAACAACATTTGGAGAAGATGCAATGTGCCTTTTTGACAATCCTAAATTCTTATCAAGAGCAGAGCCACCTGTCAATCAAGTTACGCGTGAGCATGATGGGGTGCGCCCCAGCTTTTCTCATCATAGTAAATAGGATAGGGTTGCCGTCTTCCAAAAAATGATGAATAATTTTAAATTTAAAATTGTATGCTATAATATCACAGGTCTTAAAAGTAAATTTTTTATGCCAGATTTTTTAAAATTAGTTTTAAGTTATGATATTATTATTTTATTAGAAACTTTCTTAGAGGATGGAAAAGAGTATAGTATAGAGTATAGAGTATATTTTATTTCGCTTAAAATTCAAATACATTATAATAAAGATAAATAATTAATAATTAATCAAAATAATAATGACATTTTGTATTTTTTGATACAATAAAGCATTAAAAATAGTGTTAAATGCCACTTCAATAGGCTTAACAAATTCAAAAGATTAATGAGGGTGGGGTGACCCAAAGTACAATTTAATGAATTCAATTAATAAAAATCTATAAAAATGCATACAAAATTAACATTTCTATAATTAATTTAACAGAACTAGAAAAAAAGTAGTGTTTTAGAAATTTGTATATTCTCCAAATAAAATTTAATAAAAGCTAAACGAAAAGAAATAGTGATAAACTCTCTATCAAACCAAAATATCGGTGAAAAGTGATTCAATATTTAGGTAATCAAAATTGAAAAGCCATTGTTTTATGCGTTTTAAAAATATTCCAGAAATTGTTATGGATCTTATAGATTGGGGAAGTTTATTAAAAAGACGAAATGAAAACACAGAACAAAAGTTACGGAAAGCCGTGGTGCGAAAAACTGGTACAGTAACAACATTCAAAAAATTACCTCGAAGATTATAGTTGGAAATTAGCCTGAAATTAAGATTTCCTGACCTCCTAAAAAATGTTTTCAATACCTTAAAACAGTACAAATGTCTAACAGGAAGTATCTTAAGAGTAGCAAAAAGTTCAAAACTTGGATGTCGACGGTGTTTTCTACAAATTTTTCTAATAACAGCTTTCTGGAGTATAAGAAGCGGTTGAATTTTATTCTGATAAGCCCCTCCCCAACAAGAAATTGCGTACTGTAACTTAGAATGGAAGATGCCATAATAAATTGTTGTGAGGAGCTTTAAAGAACAAACATTACTAAGATAAAAGAAATTTCTTAATGTCCAGTTGAAATACTTTCTTAGATACTCCGTATGACATGAGAAGTTCATTCTCGAGTCTATATGAAGGCCCAAGTATTTAAAGCTATCAACTTTTTCTACCACGAAACAATTAGCGCTGCAACTTACATTGTTATAAAATGAAAATTCATTTGTGCATGATTTGCACCTATTTATCATAAACCTTTGGCAATCGTTCGCATGGTACATAACATCAGTTTCAAAAACATTTACCGAAGACAGATTGAAAAACATAATTTTTGTTTTAGGGCTTATAATTAACTTATGTTCATTGAACCAAGTTCTCAATAAATCTAGATCCCAGTTTATATCAGCAACAAGATTCAATGCACTTTTAGAGCCATAAGTACAGCCAATATCATCTGCAAACGCAGTAAGAGTGCTTTTAAAGTCCAAACTAAACAATGAGTTTATATAAACTAAGAATAGAATCGGTCCCAAAACCGAGCCCTGTGGCACTCCTATGTTAAATGAGGCTATACTACTTCTTATATTGTCTATTTTAACTCTCTGTGATCTATTAAGAAGATATGATCCGAACCATTCCAACATAAAGCTGCGAAACCCAGCATTTTCAAGTTTTCTCAATAATATCTTGTGGTTAACCATGTCAAAGGCTTTTGTAATGTCTATAAATAAACCACATGTATACTTTTTTTCATCAAGATTAGAAAAAATCCGAGAGCAAAATTCTAAAAGAGCATCTTCTGTGGACTTTCCTTTTTGAAACCCAAATTGCACTGAACTAAAAAAATTGATAGTTTTTAAATAGTTAACTACCCTCTCTTTGACAATTTTCTCAAAAACTTTACTAATTGATGGCAAAAGAGATATAGGCCTATAATTGGTCATCTCATCTATTGCACCTTTTTTAAAGAGGGGCATGACATCTGCACATTTAAGTTCATCTGGAAACACTCCCGAATAAATGCTATTATTAAACAAATGTGCCAAAACGTCCACTAAAAAAAATGCTATCCTTTTAATGACTATATTAGAGATGCCATCAACTCCACAAGCATTTGAATCTTTGAGACTACCTATAGATTTCAAAATTTCCGAAGCCGTAATTGGTTCAAAAGCAAAACTATTTGTATGTGTTAATTCAAAACCATTGAGATGAGAAGAGCAAGTTGTGCAATTTGAAAGAATGAAACCTGTCTGTGAATTACCAGCAATTGAAGTAAAGTAGATGTTAAACGCTTCAGCAATATCAAAATTGTCTGTTAATTCACAGTTATTAACTCCACTTCGAATAACAGTTGGCTTTTTTAAAAAAGAAGACTTGTTAAGTATATTATTGACAACTTGCCATTCATCTTTTAAATTTCCTTTAGCCGAGTTTAGTCGTGTTCGGTAAAAATTGTCACGACAGACTGGTATTTCCTTTTTTAATTCCAAACAAAGTCTCTTATATCTGTTATTAAGGTAACTATTGGAGGGATTTCGAGAACATTTAATTTTTATTTTAAGTTTATTTTTAGTTTTAACTTTATTAAGTAACTGTTTAGAAATCCAGGGCTTGAGTCTTATATTTGATTTTTTTAAACGGATGGTATAGTAGCTATTTGCAATGTGTTCTTTTAGTTTCTTAATAAAAATCGAATATGATCTAGAAACATCACTTTCAATGAAAACATCTTCCCAAAACTCATAAAAGAGATCGGTTTTAAGTTTTTCAAAATTGATTTTTGTTTTAGTTTTATTATTAGTGCTAGGAGAATGTATAACCCTTTTTGTTTTAACCCTGTTTACCAAAAGTACTGTCATTGCGTGATCAGTAATCATAAAATCAGTTACACCTTGTTCATAAGTATGCGATATATTGGTAAAACGTCCATACATATGGTCTAAGCAAGTACCTGACACCAACCTTGTAGGCTCATCTATAAAGCATTCTAGACCATTAGAGGCAAGCAAAGCCCTATACATTGACACAGTTTCATTGTTTTCTAAAATGTTAAGGTTAAAATCACCCACAATAATCAGGTTTTTTGACTTTTCTCTTTCTAATAGACGTGAAAACTCATTAATAAAAGAAGAAACACTGAACGCATGTAACCTATACACACATAAAAAAACATAAACTTCCTTATCAACTTTAAAAGATACTTTTATAACATCCGCGCTCACGAAATCTACATCAGACACTTCACACTCAGTAAATTCTTCTTTTATAAAGCACCCAACACCACCGGCAGCATAACTTTCATTTGTTTTGGCATGAAAATTGAAACCAGGTAAAACATAGTTATTTTTTTCAAACCCATAAATCCATATTTCAGAAATGAAAAAAATATCTGGAATGCATTCAAACGAATCTAAATGAGTAACAAGAACAGAAAAATTTTCTCTCAAACTTCTAATATTCTGGTGGGCAATAAAGAGTTTACCATCACAATAAGTAGAATTAGAAAAAGCATTCAAAATATTAAAATTACTATGATTAAGGGAAGAAAAGTCATCAATTAGTTCATTCTCAAAATTCATTTAAAAGAAAATAGTATATTATGTGTATAAAGCACTAAATAATTGCAAGATCGCTAAAAGATTTAATTGAAATGACTTTTCCACCCTCATCCTTTCTCATTAGTATTTGATTACTTTTAAACCATAAATATTTAAAACCTTGTTTCTTTTTTGCTTCTTTAGCTTGCATAAATAGAGCTTGTGTAAAATTCGTAAGTGCATCGTTAATGTACACAGCATTCCCTTTGCCTCTTCCGCTACCACTGCCAGAACCACTACCATCTCCACCGCTGTCACCGCCACCGCCTCCACCAGTATGAACATCACCATCATCGTCATCATTATTTAAATTTAAAGAGAAAAGCTTATGATTGTTCTTCGTTTTCACACTCATTATTCGTTGTTTTGTTTTGACATCAGAGAATTTAATACAGATGATTGATTTGCCTTGCGAAGAATTATCGCCGTTAATCTCTTTTTTTGAGTGTACTCTTTTAACATAACACTTATCTATTTTGTCATTTGAGATTTCCAGTGAGAGACATTTGGAAAAGATGTGTTGTGCTTTAGTTTGGGCATTATTATTATTGACGTTTGGCACACCAACAATTTCAATGCATTTTTTAAGATGATGCTGCTGCTGCCAATTAAGTTTGCTTTCTAGCACTTCGATTTTAGATTTTAGTTCAACATTCTCAGTGTGTAATTCATTTAGAGATTTCAGATAACAATCAAATTTGTCTTCCAGTTTTGTGAGCTTTGCATAAACCATTTGAATAGTGCATTCGCTGTCGCTCTTCCCATTTCCCGCTTCTTTCTCAGTCATCATAGATGATTTAGAGTTGTCGATAAAGGTTGGGTTGTTGTTGTTTGTGAGTGACGTGGCATCTGCTACGGTAACGCACTCAGACACTGTGAGAGTCTTTGATTTAGCAATGCATTTTTTACATCGAAATGATTTTCCCAATGATTTGGAGTTCACAATATCTTGTACTTTGACTTTGATGCATGCAAAATGGAATATTGACATGCAATCTGAGCACGATATTTTTTCACTAGAATTTCTATCAATTTTTTGACAACACTTTGAACAAATCATTTTGATAATTGTATGTTATTAAATAGTGTTTCAATGCAATGCGCACCCCACGACACTTCAACTGAAACTGAATATCTAAAATATTTTGAAAATTTTAGCGTAAAGTGCTTTCCAGCTGTAAGAAATAATAGACTTGGGAGAGATAGTGGTGGAATATTGTGCGGTTTTAAAAATAATATATGCGTAGATACTCATAATATAAGTTTCAAAAATTATGGAAACAAAATTTTGATTGACACAGTTTGTGGTTCAAAACATTTTCAAATTTGTCCTGTTTACTTAATTTATAATAATTGGAGCTCAGAATATGATGAGCTACAAAACTTTTTAGTGGATAGTAATTTAGAAAACCTCATGATGATCGGTGATCTCAATAGTCGTATTAGCAATTTTCAAAACTCTCAGCTCTCAGAGGTTTTTCTCCACGAGAAACTCACTAGATGAATGTCTTAACGGTAACGGAAATTTGATGATAGAAATGTTTGAAGATTTTGGTTTTTTGTATTGAATGGGGTTACGAACGAAGATTCTAGTGGTAACTATACATTTATTTCGAACCAAGGATGCTCTGTAATAGATTTGTGCGTAGTGAAGGGAGATTGGCTCAATTTAGTCAAAAGTACACCCAGCGAACTTTTCAAATCATTTACCAATATTAGTCTCATGTGAGTTCCTTTCAGAAAAAAATAATAGAGAAGTTGAAGAATATCCAATTAGCAATAAATTAAGATGGGTTGAAAACAAGGCTGGTGTTTATAGACGAAACCTAAGTCAACTTATACGTTATGCGGATGGTCTGTTATCAGAATGTATAGAATCTGTTACAGTTTCTATTTTTGAACTTATAAGACAATCAGCAACGCACAGATTTCGTCCTTCAACACTGATACAAAAATCGAAGTGGTATGACGATGAATGTAAGAAATGTAGGGAAAAGTCTTTCGCTTACCTAAAATTGTTTAGACAATCTAACAACGAAACTCACAGAGGAAATTACCTTGAACAGAATAAAATATATAAAGATTTGTGTAGACGGAAAAAGCAATTATATTTAATCAAAGCGGCTGGGAAACTTCTAGACTGTAAGGACTCAAATTCATTCTGGTATAATTTACGGATTTTGGGAGGTCGCAGCAAGTCATCGTCTTTAAGTATTAGTATTGACGACCTGGCCACATATTTTGAAGGTTTACTACTACCAGATCCTGACCAGAATTCCATCAGTTTTGCTCTGCAAAATGTTTCAATCGATGAGCTAGACTCTCCATTTACCATGGTTGAGATGTTGGCATCTCTAAGCAGAATGAAAAATAACAAAGCAGCGGGTTTGGATGGCATTCCTATCGAATTCTATAAGAATTCAACTCCTGAATTTCTCGAGCGTGTGTTGGGGTTATTAAACAAAATGTTTACAGAAGAGAAATTTCCGAGCTACTTTCGTTTGGCTACAATATGTCCTATATATAAAAAGGGTAATCCGAGTTCACCAGAAAATTATAGAGGCATTTCAATTCTGAGCTCACTAAGAAAACTGTTTGCACAAATGTTGTACGTTAGGCTTGTGAATTGGATTGAAAGAAATAATTTGATAAGTTGATATCAGGCTGGTTTTCGGTTTATCGACAAAAAGAAGCCCCTATACACTTTTTTCGTCGATTTTAAAGCTGCTTTTGATACCATTAACAGAAGATCACTTAAGCTAGCAGTTATTGGTCTTTCAACCAAATTTATTCGGATCTATTTATTATCTACTTTTATTAAACACGTCTGCAATGGTTTGTAATGGTATATCTACATATGTCAAAATCCTTTAATACCGAAACCGGTGTTCCACAAGGCTGTATATTGAGTCCGCTGATGTTCGCTCTTTTTATCAATGATATTGAAAATAAATTACCGGGAGGCGTCAACTATGGCGATTTATCTTTGAAGATGTTGCTCTATGCTGATAACCTGGTGGTGTTTTCTGATAACCCAGTGACATTGCAGCTTCAGATAAATAAACTTAAACAATATTGCAATTCGTGATTTATGATTTTTAAACCTCAAAACCGTTCAGATAATAATGTACGAAATTGGACATTAGATGGTACCACTATTGAAGTTGTCAGCGAGTATAAATATCTTGGTTTTACTATCACTCATAATTTGAACATCAAAAATCATATTAAGAGAAACTGGTACTAGCCAAATCAGCTATAAACTCGATGTGGTCACATTTTTTTTTCAAGAAGCTTTGTGGACCCTACATCGAAATTTAAGGTTTTTGAGGCTACCGTGAACAGTTGCTTTTTTTTATGGGAATCAAGTGTATGGATACCAATTTCTAGAGGATATGGATGTTATTCAAAGATACTTTTTCAAAAGAATTTTCCGGCTGCCGCGTAGCACGCCTAATTACGCCATATATGTTGAGTCCGGGCTTACGCAAATATATGTTAGAAATTTAAAGGCCAACGCAGACTATCTTTATTAAAGTTATGCATAGACCCGATAGTAATCTGCACAAGCAAATCCTACTTATATCACTCCATTGTGGATATTCCTTTCATAGAAATTGGCATGCTCTTGCCACAGCACATAATTTAGCAATGAATCTAAATGCAAACAAAAAAGAAGAATAGAGAAATACCTTTTACAACTGCATTTCGAAATTCTTATTTGAGTCTGTTTTGAAGTATCTACTTAAGTAAAAAAAGAAAATAAAGTTTTGTTTTAGCTAAACTAAAAGCCCCAATATTCCATTACTTGAACCTCTTAGAGTTCGCCTTTTTCCGTTTTAACTAAACTAAAAGTCCATATTCTCCGAAACTTTTCCACTTCTTCGCCATCTTCGGTTTTTTTAGTTTTAAAAAAAAAATTAAACTTAAATATTTTGAACAATCATTTAAAGTACCTAATTGTTAATTGTTTTCTTTTTTCATTGTAACACATATTTATTGTTAACTATTCTTTTTCTTCTTTAAATTATTTTGCCACTTTAACAAAACAACATTTAACAAGTTGATCACATTTCTGTAATATTATTTATATACATTATGTTCTTTATTTTATATTCCATAATTGTATTTCTCAATGTAAATGTCTTGATAATATTCGGCAGACGGCTCTAATGCCATGCTTGTAAGTTTTTTTCTATTGTAAATTATTATGTATCGATTTTAATGAATAAAGATTTATCTATCTATCTATCTATTTTTATTTATCTAAAAACTAACATATGTGCACTCTGGCGTATATGTACTTATTAAAATTATTTTCCAATGAATTTATGTTTGTCCTTTTCTTGTTTGTGCATAGCAAAACTATCATTGTAAAAACAAACGTAAATAAACACATAAAGAATATTTTTTGTCATGATATTTTTTTTATTATAAAGTTTGAGATTATTTTCGACCACTTTTTGAAATATATTGGGCGTTATCTCAGTTATAACTTGGCTAATGTTGGTTTTTAAGTACTCAAAAGTTTAAGGTTTATCTGGATAAACGCGGTCCACAAAAAAAGTCCAGCGGTGTAAAATCTTCTTCACAATTTGGCATATTGCTTGCGTAGTTGGACGATTACGTAAACCATAATCTCCTCTTAAAGCATGATAGAGCTGAAAGTAATTTGATGCTAGCGCTCTTAAAAAATTGTTAACAATAGATTAAAATTTATTGTCACTATTTATAAATAAATAAATAAATAATAAAGCATGATATTTGGCTTTGGCAGAATCACTATTTTTGTGGTAGGTTTTACCGCGTTGTGCGATAGTTAAGCGATCCGTTTTCGTAAATGTCAGACTTTCAACTGAAAAAAAAAATGGTTTAACAATTTAGTTTGACCGATGCCGAATTCTAGCCCATACTTTTCAAACCGTAAAATGGATGAACTACTATTTTTCAGCTTGATCAAAATAAAATTACTACAATTTCATTTAAAAAACTAAAATTTAATCTGTTTTCAATTTAAATCGCTAATACTTTTTTAAGGATTAGATAAACTTCTGCAATAATACTTTAAGACATTTTATTAACTTCCCGTAGGAAGTTATTGTAATCGGTCCGATTTTTCAAATTGAAAATTTTGACATTTCTCAACGTTTCAAGGTCCCTAGAATCTAAAGAAAAGATTTTTAGAGAGATGTCTGTTCGTGCGTGTGTAGGTTCGTTCGTACGTCCATACGTTCGGGAAGTTTTTTGTGTAGTCCATAGCTCAAGAACCAGTGGAGATATCGACTTCAAATAAATTTTATTATACAGATAATAATGCAGAAAGGACTCTCAAAAAAATGTAATGTGTTTTTTTTTATAAAAGCAATTTAAAAAAAAGGTGAACATTTTGGTTAACCCAAAATATCTCACGAACCAATAACTCTAGCAACTTGAATTAAATGTTGTAGTATTATATATTGTAACGTGATACCAAACAAGTATATTTTTAGAAAAAAAAATCCAATTACCGTTTTTTTTATAAATCAAAAAAAACTGATAAAAATAACTGTCACCTCGAATATTTTACGAACAATAGATGATTCACCCTCCAAAATAATTGTATGCAAGGGGCCGTTCATAAAATACGTTCGCACACAAAGCGGGGGGAGGGCTCTTGCTGAGTTTGACAAGGTGTGACAAGGGGGGACGGGGGTCTATGGTAACGTGACGTTCGCCATTCATTAAAGCATTTTTAATTAGTATTTCTTTTGACTATTTTCCTTTTTAAATTTTCATCATGATAGAAAGTCATTTATTTCGTATTTAGTAAATATATAGAATTTCAAACGTGTATAGTTTTATTACAATAAATTGTAACTTGATATGTTTACTTTTGTTTATTTTTCGACATGAGCGCTGGCTCTGTGGCGCGGGTTTAGTCTTTTGACTTGGCTCTAGCGGCGTTGCGATCCGTCACAATAATTGGTTTCATTGTTTTTCCAATACTTAAAAGAGTAACGTTTCCTCGCACCCTGCGCTCTCGACTCAGTAACAAATGCAAATACTGTTTCTCATGTATTTATTATTATATTATTCTTTCATTCTTCATTTAGTAGTGAACTAATTGACGCTTTTTTCATATTTCTCAATTTAATACTTTTTATTACATGAACTATTTAACCGAAATTTATAGCTCTTAATATCGTTTTTGTGACGAAATATTTCTAGGGCGTCACAGAAAGCTTGACACAGCGTGACAATGGGGGGAGAGGGTCAGAAAAAGCTGATTTTAGCGTGACGTATTTTATGAACGACCCCCAACGAAGAATAACGTTTTTGACATCTGTCAAAATGTTGATAAAAATCAAATTGACAGTTTTTTTTGTAAGTAAGAACCTAAACAAAACATTACTTAAAGTTGGTAAAAATTAATTTTCGACTCAAATATCTATTCAAAAATTTGAGATTATAACTTCGAACTAATTTTATCCTGCAAGAAATGTTTTTTTTCAACATTCGATAAAGTTTTGAGAAAAATCGAATTGACAGTTTTTTTTAGAAAAAATAAAAACACAAAAAACATTACTAAAACTTGGTAAAAATTTACTTTCCACACAAATATCTTTTCAAAAGCTAAAATATTTTGGCTTCAGACTAATTTCATCTCACAGAAAATATTGTTTTCAACATTCAGTAATTTTTTTATAAAAATCCAACAGTCAGTTTTTTCATACAAAAATGAAATCTACAAAAAATAGTACGCAAAAGCTACTAAAATTGGTTTTTGACTAAAAACCTCTTTAACAAAATTGATTTTGAAATCAAACTATTTCATCATATGCAAAATATTAAAATTTATTCAACTGACAACTTTTTTAACAAAACACGAAACCTACAAACTTTTTAAGCAAGACATATCGGCAGACGGGATGGGAAGTTATCAGTATGGGTCGCATTGATTCTAGGGACCTTGAAACGTCGATAAATGTCAAAATTATCAATTCGACAAATCGGACCAATTACAATAACTTCCTATGGGAAGTTTATAATATAAGGTTGCTTTAAAAATAAAGAACAAACTTGTATCGTTTTAGCTTTAGACCTTACCTTTGATTTTCTATTCCAGCTATCTCTTATCCTGTAATCAAATAATAAAAACTTAGCCTGGCAACTCTTATTATAGATACACCGTGAGCCATGACATGACAGATATAGCGCCTATATAGATAGTTTGTGATCCATATGAATGTTGCAGTTCAAAAAGTAATACATTATACATTGTATAAACAATTTTCAATTAATTTACCAAAATACATCAAATTTTGTGTAATATAGAAATAGCATTCCTTCTCTTTCTCTCTCTCGCTCTTTCTATCTCGCTATCACACTTATCTCGAAATGATGGATTTTCAAATCATTTTACATTTCTATTATGCTTGCATTGGGTGTATGAATTAATAGTAAGGTGCATTTATGAATATTCATTATATTAACATTATCTTTATAGATATGTACAATGTACATATACGTATGTGCGAAGAGGGACGGATGTTCTAGTAGCTGGATTTCAGTGGATTGTAATTTGGTTTAGTGTTGTACCTATATAATATATCAGAAGTTTACTGTGTAAAAGTTGTAAAATGCTCGAAAATTCTGGTGGAAAGTTTCATATATACGTCCTTAACAATTAATAAAATGAGCCCTACATTCGGATAGAAGAAATGTAGGTGGGTGAAAAGTTTTAATGTATAGTTTTTCTCCAAATAACTCTAAAACTATGTTTTTTTTTTAAAGTCTTAAAAACTTTTGAAACTTATAAATATTATAACATTTTCTTTGATACCATTGATAGTTTTGTAGAAAACAGGTCGAAAATGAGAATAAAGTTATGTTTTTAAAAAGGGAACATTTTTCTTGATTATGGAAATGCCTCCATCTTGAAAAATATACATTTTTTCTAGTAAATAACTGGTAGTTGACTTTAACAGCGGAAATTCTTAAAGGTAGGTACTTGAATATATTTGTGGAATTTATTGATGGCAATAACTTAATTTCTTTGACATAATCGTTATTAATGAAATGAAGTGTTGCCGTATAAAATATATAAGTTTTTATACTCTACTTTTAACAATAAAGCCTACACTCATAGATTTTAAATTAATAAAGTTTTTCCTAGATAAAGTCTTCCATTTTTTGGTATCGAAAGTAAATCTAAATAAAACACAAAACAGCGAAACATTTTATATTATTAATTATTAAGTTTTTGACTTTCAACAAGCGATTTTAATGTTCAAAATTCTTTCTGGCTTTTCTATATTCAGGCCAGCCAACAAAACAATGCCTACTGAGACTTTTGCTAAATTTAAACACCTTGTTTATCTTGTGTCGAACTTTAATGTCGGAGCAAAAAAAATCTTTCTCACCTCTATTCCTGATAAATACACAATCAGTATGTTGACGGCTTTAGGAATATCTGACCATAGTTTCATATCTGCTTATTTCTCATGTCCTATCTCATATGACCGATCTTTTAACGTTCTTGTAATGTGGTAAGGGTTCTTTACAAACATATTCTAAAGGAGAGTGCTTCCACGATAGCAAAACGCTGAGAATCCCCCCAAAATGTGATTCTCAATCAAATTATCGACCGATTGTACTGACGTCCCTTCTTTCGAAGGTCATATAAATGCTGATTAAATATTATCAGTTTCATAAATATCTGGAGGAACGAAATATCTTAACTCAATGTAAGAATAGCTAGACTGTTGACCTCATGGTTCACCTCACCGAACAACGAAAAATTCTTTACATAGCTTTGAAGAAAATAAGATTATTGCCCTTGATATTTCATAGGCATTTTATAAATTCTGGCATTTTGTCAAAAGTACCACTTTTAACTGAGGAGTGGACCAGGAACATAATATTATGAATCGGAAACTTAGCACAATTTCATCAAATTTTGACCAATGGACGATCCAGTGGAGGGTCATATGAGCCATAAAGCTTATACAGTTAAGTTATATAAGTAAAGGGTTTGTTAGTAATTTAACGGCAATCACCAAAAGGTTTGCTGTCAAAAACAATTAACATTTTTGTAACTTAAGTAATGCTTTAAATTATTTTCATAAAATATG
The DNA here is from genome assembly GCA_920104205.1 of Eupeodes latifasciatus. Classification (NCBI taxonomy): domain Eukaryota; kingdom Metazoa; phylum Arthropoda; class Insecta; order Diptera; family Syrphidae; genus Eupeodes; species Eupeodes latifasciatus. The sequence continues at coordinate 64,919,702 of OV049924.1, read as the reverse complement.
TTTCTAACAAAAAGATCAATTATTCAGGTTTTAAAGAAGAAACTTTAAATAATAGATCGTCAAATTTATATTATGTGCCTTTAAATACCTTAAACTAGCCTTCAATTCCATTTTTTTTGGTGCACATAAATAGTGAACATTGAAGTGATTCTTACTTACGACATAATAGGAACTATATGGCAAGTATTGCATTCGTAAAAAATTGCAAAGTCGAAAAAAGTGGGTCCCCCGATTCCGTCCGTCTGTGTGTCTGTACTGGCCCCTACATCCTAAACCATTGTGCCGATTGAAATTAAGGTTTTCAGCCGATTAGTTTAAGGCGTTTTTTTTCATTTTTTAACACGAAAAATAACAGAAGTCCCCGTACAATTTTTGGGTTTAGAATCGAAAATTCTATTTTTTTTTTTTTAAATAAACCGATAGATTTTTTAAAATTTTCTCTAATTTTTTTCCTTAATTCGTCTTCTTTCTACAAGAAAAACATATTTTGGTATTGCTCCAGAAGGGTATCTCTCATTAAATCGTTATTTTTTTAAAAGTTTTCTCAAGAACTAATCGACCGATTTTAATAATCTTCGCTTTCAGTGCAAGCTCTTGTGGATGATCAAATTTTTAAATTGATAATGATTTTTGTTGATCAAAAATTTAATTTTTTTTTTTTTTGATTTAAAAAAAATAATAATTTTTTTTACAAAACTCGATATCTCAGAAAGGGATGAACATTTTTTTATGAAATTTAAATCTAAAATGTATATTTATAAAATGGCATTTTGCAGGTACAAATCTTAAAATACACTGAGTTACAAAAAAAGTGGCCCACCTTGAAATTTTGAAACATTTTGAAGTAACTTAAACAAATAAACGTATTTCTGGTAAAGTTTTGTTTATTAACATAAAAGTAAGTCATTCATGTAAAAAAAAACGGAAAATAGGAAGAACTTAGAAATAAACCATAAATTAAAGAAAATAGGCAAAAACTTTATAACTTGACATTTTACATTTTTTTTTTTAAACTAGTCCTTGTTTCTTCAATAGTGGGTATTGCCTCCACGAACATCTAATAAATCTAATTCTTCGGGCATACCTTGGATAAGGTTTGTTACGATGGTATCGTCCAAATTTTCCCATCCCTCCACTAGGGCAGATCTCAGCCCGTTGAGTGTTTTTGGAAGGCCGGGTCGCTTCCTTATCATTTTTCCCAGTAGATCCCAAACGTGTTCGATGGGATTCATATCCGGGCTCATCGCAGGTAACGCACCTAGCAACGTGTGGTCTATAACATTGTCCTGCATTAGCAAAGAAATTGTCTCCAGAATGTTTTTGATGTAGTAACTGGAGTTTACCGATCCTTCCACGATGCACAGCTATGTTTTTCCGTGCATAGAAATTCCCGCCCACACCATGACTGAACCTCCCCAGAAATTTTCGAGCTGGGCAACCGTTTCCGAAGGGTATCTTTCACCTGATCGTCTCCACACTCTGCTACGTCCATCTGGTGAGCGCAGACAAAACCTGGACTCATCAGTGAAAAGAACTCTACCCCAGTCGGCCTCGGCCCAATCTCGGTAAAGTTGAGCAAATTTTATCCGACGTCGCTTGTGCTGTAACATGAGTCTTGGTACACGAGCAGATCTTCTTGCTCTCAAGCCACTCTCCACTAATCGCCTCCTCATCGTTTGAGCATTCATAGCTCTCCCCCTAACGGATCGAAGTCTGTGAGGCAGCTCAACCGCTGTTTGATGACGATCTCGAAGGCTTTGAAGCGGTCACCCCTTGCAGATGTTGCTCTGGGGCGACCTGAGCCTTTCCGCCGGTTGCAGGAGTTGATTTCCTTGTACCTTTGAATGGTTCTTCTTACCGTCGTCTCCGGTTTTCCGATCATAACAGCGGCATACCGTGTACTTCGTCCATCCTTAACTAAAGCCAGTGCCCTGGTGACTTCTTCTGCCGTAATTTGCATTTTTTTTCACAAAAATCACTAAAAAACTGATAAAGAATCAAATTAAAATAAACCCATTACAATAAACTAATTAAAACATTTACGGGATCACGGAAGCCAAAATTTGTATAACTCACGTCAATATATAATGCACTTAATGCACTAATGTGATAAGGAAAATCGAAAAAGAATATGCAAGCATACACAAAAATATACAGTTAAACGAAAAAAAATATAATCTCTGCAAGAACATAGCGGTATATTATCAAAATAATAACAACACATCAAAAAGTATGACTGCGCCACTTTTTTTATAACTCAGTGTATATTATAGGAAATGTTTTATAAACAGACTTTTTTGAAGAAGTAAGCAAGTTCTAAAATTCATATGAATCTGCGGGTCCGGATGGTATAATTCCAGCTGAACTGCAAGAAAATGCAAGTTTTCTAATACCCATCCTAGAAAACATCTTCAAGGGATGTCTTAAATTGGCATACATCCCGATGTCTTGGAGACAAGTTAAAGTTGTTTTTATTCCAAAAGCTGGAAAACCCAGTCACGTAAACCCTAAAGACCTAAGACCTATCAGCTTATCATCATTCCTTCTCAAAACTTTTGAGCGTTTGATCGATATTCACTTAAGGGCAAGTATTGATAAGTCCCTCCTTTCAAAGGCTCAACCGATCATTGTAGCGTGTTCCAAGCTGAAATCCTGGCTATAAAAGAAGTCCTATCCTGGCTTAGAGCAAACGTTATATCAACTATTGATATACGCATCTTCTCGGACAGCCAAGCTGCGTTAAAGTCCCTAGACTCTGTCTCCACAAATTCACTAACAGCCCTAAATTGTCGATCATCTCTTACGGAGATGGCTACACAGTTCAACATTCACCTTTTCTGGGTGCCGGGCCATAGAGACATTCCAGGAAATTGTAAAGCTGACGAACTTGCAAAAAACGGAACAACTTTACCTGTGCGGGCTCACAATGCTAGCATAGGTATCCCCTTAGCTACATGTAAACTCATGCTAAAGCAAGATACCATAGAGAAAACAAACTTCAGGTGGAATAACACCACCACCTGTGTAGCGACTAAACGAATTTGGCCTAATCTTAGCGCCAGGCGCTCAAAACAATTAATCTCTCTGAGTAGATTGCACATTAGCTACGTTATAGGTGTCCTTTCTGGGCACTGCTTAATAGGAAGGCATGCTATTCGACTTGGAGCCCCTGCAAATGATTTTTGTAGGAGTTGCATGGACGAAGAAGAAGAGGAGACAATCTCTCATCTTCTGTCCACATGCCCTGCCTTATCACAAAGACGTAGAATCCACCTTGGAGACTACTACTTTAACGATACCAGCGATCTAAAAAATTCAGACATTACTTGTCTCCTACGCTTCATTCGAAGCTCCAATTGGTTGAAATCTACTTTTTGAAGTGAATTTTCTTTAGATGTTCTAGAACTGAGATTTAAACACGAGTTTCAAGAATATAAATGTCCCAAAAAGAGCAAAAATGACACTTTTGTTAAACTAATTAACTAAAATGTTTCTCTCCACAATTTTTAATTTTTGTTGACTCCTTTAAGATCAAAATATTTTCTAGCATCAGCTCCAATCTACGAGTAAGCAGAGTGATAGCGATAGTAATAATTGACTCCCGAAAATTAAGTCCGATAAAACTTCTTCTCAACTTCTCATTTTCTGGGTTTTTGAATTTTTGTAGCGTTTTTCGCATTAATAGAAATGGCAACAAAAAAATATATTCTTTTTAGGAAAAAGTTACAATTTCTTACATTTCTGCGTGAAAGCAACAAAAACTCTCTAAACTATTGTGTTTTACACTTAAATAGGGCATATTAAGAAAACTGTTGGAATCTTGGAATGCTTTCATGTGTAGAGAGTCGACCAAATTAAATAGTTAGACTATAATGTACCTTGCTGGACAACAGCGTTCTAAAAAAATTTAATAACTAAAGTTGTCACTTCAGCCCTTGAAATGTGTACATTTAAGGTAGAGATACACATTATGTTATTTAAATTTTGTTATCCTCCTTTACAAAACATTAAAGTACATTTTTAAGTCGGTGAGTAAAAACTCGTCCATATGTTAAGCGTGATTAATTATTAAAAGTCTGGATCCGTCCTTGGCTCACACTGTGTCTTTGAAATATTAAAAGTAAAACAGTTTTTCGCACATTTCGGGCGGTACCTCAGCCACAACTTATGTAATGTATGTATGATTAATGCGTCTAGAGTTCGGAGAGTTCTGCAGTCCCACACAAAATATGAGCGAAATCACATGATTTTGCTGACCAATTGTTCAATGTTGCCAAGTCTTTTTGGAACACTATATCGTCTTAAGTCATGATTTTGAATCCATACTATCTTTCGAACATAACAATCCCAATTTGTTTGCAGACATTTGATTAGCATTTTGTTAGTGTGAGTACCCGTATGATTTGAAGAACAGAGTTGAATCTAAATCGTAAAATATTTAAAACCAATTTAATATCAAAAACCCTTGTTCTTTCACCCCTTAATTGTTACCTCTTTAACTGTGTCTATAATCATATTGACATTTTAAAATTAATTTCTTACACTTAAGCCTAGTACGCTGCTGATGCGAAACGAAATTTTTCGGCGGTCTCCAAGTGCAGAGCGAAATTAAAACGAAAACCACAGCGGAAAAATATTTGTGGAGAGTTCTGTCTGGAAGTTGAAGTTCAATTTTAAGCCTAGTACGCTGTTGATGCGAAACGAAAATTCCCATACAAAAATGACATGACGAAATCATAAACGAAAATATTCGAAACATTTTTCAATAAATAAATAAAACGTCAAAATTTCGCAAGCAATTAATATACCGGGCAATTAAATTGAGAACGAAAAGAGTGGAGAATTGTACTACGAAATCTAGTACAGCTATCCACTAAAATGACACATTTCGTCGTTCAGCAGCGTACTGAAAAACGAAAAGCACAGCGAAATTTTTCGTTTATGATTTCGTCATGTCATTTTTGTATGGGAATTTTCGTTTCGCATCAGCAGCGTACTAGGCTTTAGTTTGAACATGTTTCATCACTCTATACTGAATTCTATAAGAATTGAATCAATATAATTATACCATCTTCGAACACTTAAAATTCTCATTTACTGAATTGGATGTGCAGTGTATGCAACACTTCGAACCTAATATGAACATTTTCATCATAAAATCCTTTTGTATAATTACTTTGAAATTATTTCCGAAATTTTACGAAAACCAACATTTTTGAAATTTCATAGATGAATTGAGGCACATGCTTGTGATGCTATACACTTCACATAAACCTACAGAACAGCATCACAAAATTCCCCATCCTCATGGCTCGCTGATGCAAAGAATAAACGTAAGGTTAGGTTATATCAAAACTGCAAACTATTGAGTTTGTATGTACTTAACTCATACCACATATATACATATGTATATGTATGTACTCATCATCACTTTATTGCAATTTGCATGCAAAGGACTTTTGGGTTATACGCACACTTGATAAGGAGTGTTCTTAAAAGTGTGCAAGGATGAATGCATTTTCATTAAATTGCTTAGATTGTTGTGGATTTTGTGTTATATGAAAAATTTATATTTTTATTTCAACACAATACATTTCTAACATTCACTTAAAAAAAAGCTTTTAAATATTTACTCACATTGCTGGAAAAGTATTAAGATATTAAATTCTTGGTTATGATAAGAATTAATTTTTTTTTATCGAAAATGCGTTCATTGTGAGTTGAAATATCAATGTTGAAACATTTTGGCCAAATTGTCTTCACGGAGACACCTTAAACCTTACAAAATTATCAAAGTGTCATAATTTTCGAAAGAGTTTTCCAATTTCCAATATTTGATCTACTATTTAATGGTGATCACAAATGGCCACCGCAATCTTGTGATTCAACAACTTTAGACTTTTATTTTATTTCAAGATTCGTGAAAAATAAGGACTAATAAAATGCGTCATAATTGGTTCAAGATATTAAAGAGGCAATTTGTAAAAATACGGGTTTTTCAATAATGGCGGATAAATGTTGAAATTAAATAAAACAAGCTGTGTGTCAGGTATTAACAAAATTATTTTTAACTTCCCATAGGAAGTTATTTTAATCGATCCGATTTGTCGAATTGAAAATTTTCACATTTCTCGACGCGACGTTTCAAGGTCCCTAGAGTCGAAATAAAAGATTTTTAGAAAGATGTCTGTGCGTGCGTGTGTACGTAAGTTCGTACGTCCGTGCGTCTGTACGTTCGCCACGTTGTCCATAGCTCAAGAACCAGTAGAGATATCGACTTCAAATGAATTTTGTTATACAGATAATAATGCAGAAACATTGCGTGTAGCAATTTAAAAAAAAGGGTGAACATTTTGGTTAACCCTTAATATCTCACGAACCAATAACGCTTCAGACTTGCATTAAATTTTATATTATATATTGAAACGCGATACCAAATAAATATATTTTTGGAAAAAATTCCAATGAACGGTTTTTTATAAATCAAAAAAAAACTGAAAAAAAATATTTATCACCTCAAAAATTTAATGAACAAAAAACGATTTTATCTCCAAAACAATTTTGTGCAACGAAAAATAATGTTTTTACATCTGGTAAAATTTTGAGAAAAATCGCATCGATAGTTTTTTTTTATAAAAAATAAAAACATAATTGGTTGGTAAAAACTGATTTTCGACTTAAATATCTTTTCAAAAATTTGAGATATTGGCTTTAAACTAATTTTATATTTTGAATAATATTGTTGTCAACATTCGGTACGATGTAAAGAAAAGTCGAATGGAAAGTTTTTTTTTACAAAAAATAGAAACCTAAACAAAAAATAATAAAAGTTGGTAAGAATTGATTTTAGGCTCAAATAGCTATCTTTTCAAAAATTTCATCTTATAAGAAATATTGTTTTCAACATTCTGTAAAATTTTGAGACGATCGAAATGACGTTTTTTACAAAAAATAAAAACCTAAAAAAGCATTACTAAAAGTTCGTAAACATTGATTTTCGACTCAAGTTTATTTTCAAAAATTAAAAATATCGGCTTCAAACTTATTTATCTTACAGAAAATATTGTTTTCAACATTCAGTAATTTTTTTATAAGAATCCAATAAGAGTCAGTTTTTTCATACCAAAATAAAATCTACAAAAACTAGTACGCAAAAGCTACTAAAATTGGTTTTTGGCTAAAAACCTCGTTAACAAATTGATTTTGAAATCAAACTATTTCATCATATGCAAAATATTGTTGGTAATTTTAAAAGTATTCAACTGACAACTTTTTTAACAAAACACGAAACATATAAACCTTTTAAGCAATACAAATCGACAGACGGGATCTGAAGTTATCAGTGTGGGTCGCATCCCAGGCGCTCTTTTTATTTACAAGGCGCATGTGTGGCATTAAGTGTGGAGTATGACTTCATTCAAATGCCCGCCTCGGATTCTTACGGTGGCACGCATCCGAGTGGTCCAATTTTCAATAACTCTTCCGCATAGATCCGGCTGACTTTGTGCGATGGCCTGTGTTATGTTCATCTTTGCGACTTCAAGAAACCGCACTGGAAAAAGTCAATTCACATCACCCCTGCGAGAGATAACCTTACCCTTAAATTTTTAATGCAAAATCTCAATCGTGGCGTTTGCTGTGTGGCACGTAGCGCCGCCGTCCTACTGGAACCACATGTCGTCTAGGTCCATATGGTTCAATTTGACCATAAGAAATTAGTTATCATCCTTATGTAGCGCTCGCTGTTGACTGTGCGGTGACCGACTCACTAACGTCGTTTTCAAAAAAGTACGGACCAATTACGCCGGCCGGCAGCCGCGCCGGCTCAAAGTCCACACCAAACGGTAACGTTTTGAGGATGCACACTAAGTAAGTAAGTAAGTAAGTAAGTAAGTAATTCATTTATTAACAGTTTTTTAAAATAAATACATAAACATTTGTTTTGAATTTTAAAGCTTTGGCTTTGCCGTCAGCTCGACTAGCAACTTAAATTTTTTCTTACATTGGTTTTCTTTCTTTTAAATTTTGGTTTTAATTATATATTGATTTTTACATACATACATATATACATCTACTAGTTTAATCATATTCACTCATAATCAGTTTTCTAAATCTGCAAATTTCCTTCAGATAGTTGACAAGATTTTTCCAATCTGGTCCATTCAATATTAGGATTGTCTCTTGTAGAGTGAGAGAGAATTTATTAAAATATGAGAATCTCTTGTATTTGAAAATTGGACATACGCTTATAAAATGGAAGCAGTCTTCTTTGGATTTATTATTCCAGAGCGTACAGAACTGGTTGAAACTCCCATTGTATGGTCTACCGTTGAGACATAAGACTTCGCATCTAGCTTTGAAAATTAAAGAAATATCTTTGTAGCTTAAAGATTCATTGAAGTAGTTATTGTTGCTTAGATTAAATTGTAACTGGCTATATAATATTCGACTCTCTGATTCAATAGCTGTTTTTATAAATTGATTCCGAACCGAGTCTTCATTAAGCTGAATAATTTTATACATTTTTTCCTTAAGATCAAGAATGTTGCTTGTATTAATTTGCATATCTTCACCAAATGAAGTGGCAATTCGTTGCCATTTGTCATACCACCAGTCTTTGTTCCTTATTTCGTAAAGCAGCATCATTTTGCTCAGTCGCTCATCTGGAAAACCTAAGACTTTAATAATATAATCCGCTTGTAGTTTCAAAGTGCTTGTAAATAACTTTGGTAAGCCAGTTTCTAAGTAGATCGCATAGTTCGGGGTGTTGATTGGTAGGTTAAAGATTTTTTTGATGAAACTCCTCTGAAATTTCTCAATTTCCTCGTACTCTTCCATTCCCCAAACTTGAGCTGCATAACATAAAGTGGACTTCACAACTGAATTAAAAATTAGGTATTTGGTAGACAAATATACAAGGTTGTTCGAGAAAATCTTTCTCCATGTTAAGTTTATTAGACTTTGTGATGTTTTGGCTTTAATGTCAAGGTGCTTACTAAAATTCAGTCGTGGGTTGAGGTTCACTCCAAGATATCTATATTCGTTTGTCACTTCCAAACTTCTTCCGTTGTACTTCCAATTACTTCCAGCTTCAGTCCGATTGGATCGCGAAAAGATCATTATTTTTGATTTATCAGTATTGATTTCTAACCCCCATTTATCGCAGTATGCAGACAGTCGGTTTATCATTAATTGAAGATTTTCTTTCGATTCCGATAATATGACCATGTCGTCAGCATAAAGTAAAGCATTTATCCGGATTCCGGCCATTCTAATTCCTCCAGGTAAGTCGTTAACTATGTCATTAATGAATAGTGAAAATAAAAGTGCACTAAGCGGACATCCTTGTTTGACACCAGAATCAGTACTAAACCATTCAGAATAATGCGCTCCATCCCAGACGTTAGCTTCTGTTTTTGTATACATATTCTTGATGACATGTAAAAAAATGGTTGAAACACCCATCTGCGAAAGTTTGTATATTAAAGCATTGCGATTTACCAAATCAAACGCTGCTTTGAAGTCGACAAACATCGAGTAAACCTTTTTATTTCTTGCCTCAAATGCTTTGACTATCGATGTCAGAGTAAAGATTTGGTCAACAGTGGAATAATTTTTCCTAAATCCTGCCTGGAAGTCTGATAATATCTTTTTCTCTTCTACCCACTTTTCCAAACGGTCGACAAGAACTCCGCAAAATACTTTAGCAATAATATTCATTAAAGATAATCCTCTGTAGTTTGAGACGTCATTTAAGGAACCTTTTTTATGTATTGGGAAGATAACCGATTTTTTGTACGAGGAAGGGACTTCCGCTTTCGTAAGAATTTTGTTAAAAAGCACAACAAGTTGCAACTTAAAACTTTGAGATGAGTTCTTAAAAAATTCGTACGGTACACCATCTTCACCTGGTGCTTTATTATTTTTAGCCTTTCGTAAAACTGCTTCTATTTCAAACAAAGATATATCGGTGTCTAATATATCATCGGTGATGAGAGGTTCAGCATAAGTAAAGTCTAAGTTAGAGTTTGTTTGAAGAAGGTTCGAGAAATGAGAGGAAAGATCAGCGGCGGATACACCTGTGCCAATTATATGTTGAGTACCATTAATATTCTTTGCAAGTTTCCAAAATTCCTTTGTATTCTTTGTTTTGCCAAGTGACTGTGCTTGTTCATTTTCAAAACCAAATTTCTTTTCATAGCATAGACGTTTATACTGAGAATTCGACTGCATGTACCATTTACGTAATTCTTCATTGTCGGATCTCTTAAATGCTTTTAAAAGAGCAAATGATTTTTGTCTTGCTCTCATACACTCTTTATCAAACCATTTTTGTTTGAACGCTTTCCTTGCATTGTCGCTTGATTTGCTCACGGAATTTCTTATGCATTTTATAATTTCAATTGATAGAGTATCTGAAGACTCGATGTCAGTTGGGATTCTTGAGAGACAGATGTCCAGTTTGTGCCGAAAAGTTTCCGCTTCGTCTTCTCTCCATTTAAGTCGGGGTAACAGCTTTAGATTTGTTTGATGAGAGCCGGGTTCTGTTTTCCATTCTACGGTGATTGGCATATGATCAGAGAAATGTCTGTATGGAACCTCAAACTTATTTATGAGTTCAATCCAATCATTATTCACCATACAGTAATCAATCACTGATTTGCCTGATCCTCCAATAAACGTATATTGACCATCTAGGTCACCCTTGGTGCATCCATTCAAAAGAATAAAATCATACAGTTGAAGCATATCGAGTAGTACAGTACCATTACTATTGCATGTTAAGTCTTTGGATGTTCTAGAGTTATAGTTTAAACAATCATTGTTGATGTTTCTCAGGGTAGTTATTTGATTGCAACTTGTTCTAGCATTAAAATCTCCAATTAATAATATACTCTCATTTGCATGAATAGAGAGAGTATCATTTAGTTGTTCAAAATCTTCGGTCCACTTATTACAGTTTAAATATAGAGGCATTATATACATGATGTTAGTTTTTAATAGTTTAATTACAGTTGTTTCTTGCATTACAGTAAAATCATATAATTCAAGATGTGATGTTTTTATACCAAATACAGAACCTCCACTTGCACGTCCTTTGATAGATGTTTTAATAGCTGGAATCCAATGTAGTTTATATCCATTGAAATATTTTATAAATTTACTTGTATTTTCTATTGTTACATGTGTTTCAAAAAGGAGAAATATTTCAAAAGTTTTGACAAAATTGAAAAAATCTACAAACAATAATTTACTTTTGAGACCAGATAATATGTTATACGCTAATATTTTACAAAAACAATTAATTAAAGAGCTGACGGCATTTAATTCTCAATTTCTTGATACACTACTACTACTACTACCACTGCTACTAGTTCGATGAAGTGGCATCCCTGGTGAAACATTAGTTGGTATTGATCTAGTACTTTCATCTTGACGTCTACGAGTACTTGGCTGCTTTGTGTTTATGACACTTCTGAAGTCCAGCTGTCCAAACATTTGTTGTAGTTCACTTTCGCCATCATTTCCATTAATTTCAAGTGTATTACTATTATTCAAATAAAATATTTTATTTTCAATATGAAGATTGTTGTTTTTAATTAGCACCGGAGCATTTGGTCTATTTTGTTTGATGACTTTCCTGTATTGCAACAAAATTCTTCGTTTTAACTGCATTTGCTTAGTTAGATCTCTTTGGATGTAAACACCTGTGTTCTTCAGCTTAGCAGAGTTCTTAAGCATTTTCAATGCAGTTTCGTTGCAACCAGTGTTTAATTTCATTTTGATTATGTTGTTGTTTCTGCTTATTTTAATGGGTTTGGGCATTCCTTGTATATCTGCTTTATCTAAAAGCAGCTGAGTTATGCATCGCACTTTTTCTTCCGGGTCAGTGATTTCAGATGGAAGGGAGAAAATAATATTTTTACCCTTAAGCTCACGGCTTTGTGCTTCGAGTTCTTCCTCTAGCAATACGCATCTTGCCTCGAATTGATGAACTTTCTGTGCTAAGTCTTCATTTTGTTTTCTCAAGAAGGTTATCTCTGTATTTAGTGCATTGAGATCTTCTTTAGATGCCAAGTACGCAGTTGCCTTTTGGAGCTCAGTATGCAGGGAATCATCGATGATGTATTTAATTTTTTGCAAATCTGAATCTGATATGGACATTTTTGAGTTATTTTTAAAAATTTTTACTGATCTATTGTTAGCGTTGGTGTTTTGTTCGATGCCGTCGGGTGATGTTAGACAGCTCTTACGCTTATTGTTCATCAGATCCAGATGTCAAGTTTGCAGATATTTTAAGTGATTTTAAGTTTTATAATGTATTACCTGTTTTATAAATCTGAACAAGTTTTGCAGATAAGGATGTACGAATAAATAGATGATTATATACATATATTTTTAACTTTTAAATTGATTTTTAATAAAATAAAATACAGAGGAGATAAAGGTTTACAACTTTTCACTTTCACAGCAGCGTTGCCTCGCGTGGGTTGGTGTAGTCATATACGAAAATTTTGCTTGTTAACACAGCCATTCATCCAAAAACGCGTCTCGTCACTAAAGATGATTTTTCTGCCGAAATTGGGGTCCTCTTCCAAACGATTTGAAGCCCAATCAGCAATAAACGGCGTTGTCTATGGGCATGAACTTTAAGCTCCTGGGTCAGTTGGATCTTGTACGGGTGTAGGCCCGAGTCCCGACGCGAAATTCACCAAGTTAAAGTCTGCGAAAAGCCGAGTTCTTGTGCACGGCAAGGAATAGACTGCCCCGGGTTCTGCTGTACACTTTCATGGACTGCGGCGATGTCTCAGCCGACCTTGCTTTCCTTGAACGTAATGGTGTTGGCTGATTGTTTACTGAACCGGTCGTCTCAAATTTGGCCACCAAACGTTGCGTTAACGTTAGCGTTAACGACCACTCATTTTGATACAAAAAATTGTTTCATTTAAACTGCTGTGCTGTTCAATCGTGTAACTTGCCATGATAATGCTGCATAAACAACTTAATAATAAACAAAAGATTTGAAAGATGTCACCAAAATAAAACGGCCGCCACGGGGTGCCAAAATCTACCCGTACCAATTGAAAACCCCTTTACTTGTGGTGATCATTGGACTTACATATGTATATGATTTTTCATTGTTAACGAATATCTTTTTTTTTTCAAAAATACCCTTTTTCGTAAAAAAAAGCTATTGACTTTAAAGTAATTTCATTTAGGTATACAAAAAAGTAAGTAAAGTAAAAAGTACAAACGATCCTAATTTAAAGTATTACAGTTTTCAAATATTAAGTTTCCTCCAAATAACGATGATAATAATTTTGTGCTTATTTTAATTTTCCTACAAAAATATGTTCTTAAAAAAATTCAATTGGTATAATTTATTCCAGAAAATAAAATGATAATACAAAAAACTTCTAAATCAGCCTCATATCTTTAATATCTCTTCAGAAAACAGCTTTTATCGATAACATACATTTTGAAAGTCATTAAATGTCAATTCCACTTATTAGAAACAAAAAATAAAAGGTAAAAGTTTTCACGAGTTCCATATAGAAAAATATCAATGTGAGTCTTTTTTTCTGTTTCTCTTATCATCATAAAAGATTCTTTGACATCGTTTAGAACTTTTCTAAGTTCAGATTTATACTCTTTTGGTTCATTGCTCTTCCAAAATAGTATCAATCTCAAAAGACTGCTACTACCTGATATTTTGGAAATTTCCCATCAAACAATTCCAACAACGGAAATATCTCATAATCCTCATTTTCCTTGGCTTCAGCGTTAAGTGAATTTTCCGAGAATAAATTCAATATTAAATCAATTTACCTTACTCATCCACCCCAAAGTAATAAAAGCGACTTATATGTAAGTAGAGTACGTCTATAGAAGATAGGTTAGGTCCTATAATATATATGTATGTACCTACATACTCTCTATAATATTCAAACGCATTAACATTGTATCTATTTCCAATCGATAGGCGTTTAAAACCAAACAATAAACCGTACCTATATCTGTTTTCTACGTAAAGGTATTATATTCAACCCACTCACTTCCAAAATTGTTTTCTAAGTATAAATTCTCTTCCGCAACCTTTGAGCTCTATCTATATATGTAGTGTACACAAAACACATCTTAATCCCATTTTGCTATTTTAGGCTATCAGCTTTTGTGGCTTGCCATAAAATACAAATTCACTCTTTCCAGAATTACACATTGCTTTTTCGAATAGTTTGATACTACAAAAGCAAACCATAAAAAGCCTAAGAAAAAATAGAAAACCATAACAAATCCCAATTTATATTTTATTCAACTAAATTCGATTTTTGGTAAGAGTTGGGCGGAAAGCAATAAATATACCATCAGCCTTCTTTTTCTTCTTCTTAACTTTTATACTCAAACTTATCCCAAGAAAGAAAAAACCTATCAACCACATAGATGGATAATGTGAACAAAGGTGGGTTGTGGATTTGAGATTTCTTATGGCTCTTAATAAACCAACAACAACAAAAGGAACTGCAACCCCTTGAAATATGCAACCATTAACCCCCAAACAACACAATTTATCTAAACTTTGCGCTAAGAATGTTGTTGTTTAAATATTTTATATCAACTTAAAATTCAGTCTGGGTAAAGAGTAAAGACCACATCCCACATCCTATACTATTCACTCAGGTTCGTACATACATTTGTTGAAATGCTTAATCCCAAATCCATTTGCAGGCTTGCTATAGGGAATTTCTGGAGCTATCCCAAACCTAAAAAAAGGGCTCTAAATGTTTTGCTATACCTACATGGAGCTATATGGGCAAGCTCTTGAAAGAAATTTCAAAGTTTCCCATAAGACGCATTGTGGGAAATTATACACATCAACTTATGAAGTATAAATAATTTTCTTCGTCTTTTCTTTTAAAAAGCTGATGAAAAGGTCAAACTTTTAAACTTTCAATGCTTAGGAATTCAGTTTGTTTTTTTCTTTTGTGTTGTGTTGTTCATTATTTTGGTGTTTGGGAAAGTAATCCTTTATCCTTTTATCGACAGCTGGTTCTGACTACTTTGAAAATTCTTAATATCTTTTAAAAGTTTGTTTTTGTGTGAGACATTTAACCCGGCTCTTTTTAAATACACCACACATAAACTAAACATACTCTTACTCAATCAAGTTTTTGAGGCCAATATTCTTAAGTTTTATGTATTTTTTAAGATTTGTTATTGAAGCAGAATAAAATAAAGTTGAGGGTGTTGGGATTTCTCAACATGACCTACCCCTTTTAAATACTATTTTAAGAAAGGATTCTTTTTCGAAACCAAAATGTTTAATCAAATTAATTTGTAAGTTTTCTAAGGTTACCTTTTGTTGAACTCAGAAAATCTCAATTTGAAAAAAAAAAGATTCGATGATTTAATTTTTTTGAATAAATGAATAAAAGGTTAAAATGTCAATTCACAACTAACTTAAGTTATAGAGGATTAAATGTGTACTGAAAACCGATTTCAGAATATTTGGCTTCAAAGCTTTAGCTGATATTTTTTTAAGGTAACTTCTGAAATGTTGAATTGTGAAATTAGGTATCAAAAACTTAAACTTAAACTTAAACTTAAACTTAAACTTAAACTTAAACTTAAACTTAAACTTAAACTTAAACTTAAACTTAAACTTAAACTTAAACTTAAACTTAAACTTAAACTTAAACTTAAACTTAAACTTAAACTTAAACTTAAACTTAAACTTAAACTTAAACTTAAACTTAAACTTAAACTTAAACTTAAACTTAAACTTAAACTTAAACTTAAACTTAAACTTAAACTTAAACTTAAACTTAAACTTAAACTTAAACTTAAACTTAAACTTAAACTTAAACTTAAACTTAAACTTAAACTTAAACTTAAACTTAAACTTAAACTTAAACTTAAACTTAAACTTAAACTTAAACTTAAACTTAAACTTAAACTTAAACTTAAACTTAAACTTAAACTTAAACTTAAACTTAAACTTAAACTTAAACTTAAACTTAAACTTAAACTTAAACTTAAACTTAAACTTAAACTTAAACTTAAACTTAAACTTAAACTTAAACTTAAACTTAAACTTAAACTTAAACTTAAACTTAAACTTAAACTTAAACTTAAACTTAAACTTAAACTTAAACTTAAACTTAAACTTAAACTTAAACTTAAACTTAAACTTAAACTTAAACTTAAACTTAAACTTAAACTTAAACTTAAACTTAAACTTAAACTTAAACTTAAACTTAAACTTAAACTTAAACTTAAACTTAAACTTAAACTTAAACTTAAACTTAAACTTAAACTTAAACTTAAACTTAAACTTAAACTTAAACTTAAACTTAAACTTAAACTTAAACTTAAACTTAAACTTAAACTTAAACTTAAACTTAAACTTAAACTTAAACTTAAACTTAAACTTAAACTTAAACTTAAACTTAAACTTAAACTTAAACTTAAACTTAAACTTAAACTTAAACTTAAACTTAAACTTAAACTTAAACTTAAACTTAAACTTAAACTTAAACTTAAACTTAAACTTAAACTTAAACTTAAACTTAAACTTAAACTTAAACTTAAACTTAAACTTAAACTTAAACTTAAACTTAAACTTAAACTTAAACTTAAACTTAAACTTAAACTTAAACTTAAACTTAAACTTAAACTTAAACTTAAACTTAAACTTAAACTTAAACTTAAACTTAAACTTAAACTTAAACTTAAACTTAAACTTAAACTTAAACTTAAACTTAAACTTAAACTTAAACTTAAACTTAAACTTAAACTTAAACTTAAACTTAAACTTAAACTTAAACTTAAACTTAAACTTAAACTTAAACTTAAACTTAAACTTAAACTTAAACTTAAACTTAAACTTAAACTTAAACTTAAACTTAAACTTAAACTTAAACTTAAACTTAAACTTAAACTTAAACTTAAACTTCAAATTCAAAAAATAGTACTTAAAGAAAAAGCGCTCTAAATATGTCCCTGTTCATCCTATCATAGTGATTGAGGTGTCATATCAAAGGTGATGAAATATAAATTTTGAATAACTATACACAAAGTACATTAATTTATATATATTTTAGAAAAACATATATGTCTTTGAAGTAGCGTAGGTCTGAATTTGTCTAACTGGGTATTCCAATCTGATTCAGTCACATTTGGAACGCTATATACTGATTTCTAAAATTCAAAACCGTTTTATTACTTCTTGACATAATATAGTATCCAGAGTTTGTGTAAATGATCCTTTTTTTAGGATAAACAGGTAAATTCATTCATATGAACGCACATCGTTTACTTTTTACTTTTGGGTTTGCTAAGCAAAACAAAAAACCAAGACCCTTAACTATACCCACTATCATGGAAATGTGAAACTGAAAAATCTACTAACAAAGGAAAATAAAAACGCTAAAACAAACAACCGAATAATAAGGACCAAAAAAAGGAACTAAATTCCTGTTTGGCTTAATGCGGAATGAGATTTGGTAAAAGTCAGAATCAGAAAGCGGATACTTTGATCTAACAAAGACTTTTGCATGCAATTTAACAAAAAACAAAAACTGAAAACGAATAGAGAACCTTTTTAAACATTTTTCCAAAGGAAATGCCATAATGAGGTTAGAGCAAGAAAAAATAAAGGATTCGTTGTGGTATCAAACTAAAGAGTTTGGGAGTTGGGACTTTAGGATATTATTGTGGTTTGCTTGATTAGGAAACGTTTGTTTTTGCTCATATCAAGTATTCTGCAAAAACAAAGGTACATACAAAGGTACGACACGGAAGCTTAATGAGGACTTTTGACTGATGACTGTCGAACAAACGAAGGATAATGCAAAGGCCCATAATGATTAAAAGCAATGACAAAAAAGTCTACAAAGGAAAATAAAAGCCACATTCGTACCTACAAATATGTCTATAAAGGAAAAACTTGATGAATTTAAAAATGCTTACAAAGACACAATTTTGAACAGGTAGAAATTATGAGTGTGTGTTCTAAAGTTGAAAAAACGAGTGACTAAATGGTTTTCCAAGAAGTGGTTTCACTTTGACCTGCTACCGCAGTAATATTCTAAGTCGTAATTTTTACTTGTCAAATGTAAAAAGATGACAGTTTCAAAAATTACATCTGCACAAATTCTATTCAAAATTAATCTTCTTATTGTAAAACCTTTTATAGGTGAATTCATCTACACCCTTAAAAATAATATTTTAAAAGTAACTGCGAAAAATACAATAATGACCCCCTAAATGGATTGTCTACAGCAGTTACCTATATTTCTGAGACACACAAAACAATTAAATTGTTTAAGCGAGTAAACCTAAAGTTACGAATGGATTGTTATTAATTTGTAGTTATTTTAAATAAGAATAAGTTTAGTAAACGCAAAGTATACAAACATATTAACATTAAATTAAAACAGAAAATTCCGTATCGGAGTTTAATTTAAAATTAAAGGCCAACATACTAACCATGTAGTATTTACCACACCACAAGCATTTACCCTAATGAACTTCAATTAAAAACCTAGTAGAGAGGATGCACAGTACATTGCGCACGTTTTTGGATAGAAGTTTTATTTGAGGCGTTAGTTTTTTAGTATCAATTGTGGTAAGGAAAAGGCATCAATATACATATGGAATTATATTTCAAGGTACAGTAAAATAATTATATGTAAATAAAATATGAATGTTTTAAAAATTCTAAGAAAGAATTCACCACATCATTTATGAAGTCAAGAAAGTTAACTTTAAATTCAAAAAAGTATAGCTCTCAACAATTTATAATAGTCGAAAAACCTAAGAATACACCATAAATATATTGATGCTCCCAGGCCAATAAAGGTTTTTAGTTTTTTCATTATATCTCGTATCAAATATGAAACGTACTGAGTAAAAAAAGCTGCGAAAGGTTTGTTTTAATTTAACAAAAATATTAAAAAATTTTGTTACGCAATTCGTTTTTTTTAATGTCATTATAAAATTCACAATTAAGCTTTTTCTAAATTGATAACAAAACATTAGTAAGAGTTACAATTTTTTGAAAAATAAAATGCTTAGGTCAAAGTTATACAATAACTTGAAGATTTAATTGTTACCTCGTGATTTTGATTTTATTCACTTAAAGTTGACGTTTAAATGCCATTTTATTTCTCAAAAAAAAACTTTAATTTTTCAAAACTTTTATTTGAAAATCGTTCGAGCATTTTTTTTTTTTATAAATTTGTACGTGTAATTTTTGTTAAAATTGAGTATTAAAATATTTTTATATATACCTTTTAAATTTCAATTTCGTAAAAAAGTATGATTTTCAAGACATCGAATTTCGAAAAAAAAATATTTTTCTAAAAAAATCAAAAATATAAAAGACGACATTTTTGATCATCAAATATTATAAGGACTTGTGCTTATTGAAATTGGTTCATTAGTTCTTAAGCAAACTTAAAAACAAAATAACATTTCTATGGGGGGTACCTCTGGAGCAATACAAACATTTTAAATGGTATTGGAAGAAGCCAGGTTAAGAAAAAAAATTTTAGATTACATTTAAAAATAATCTATCGCTTTGTTTTTGTGTATGGAGTGTACTGTTATTTTTGATCTCAAAAAAAAAGAAAAATAACGCCTAACGCCAGACCTTAATATCGAAATTTGAAGGCAATCGGCCCAATGGTTTGGGCTGTAGAGGCGAGGACACACAGACAAACAAACGGACGGACGGAATCTGGGGCCCACCTTTTTTGACTTCGCTACCATCATTATGTAATTTTTGATTCAAATTCATAACCTTTGCAATCAAAAATCGAACTTAAAGCTGTTTTATTTTCGGTCTGGATATTCGAGATAGTCTATATTGTTAAAAAAAACTGGCAATTCGATTTTACTTGATGCCAAAAAGGTTATATCATTTTGTTTGTAAAATTTTCGAGGTGACAAATTCAATTTCAATTTTTTAAATAATGAATGTCCGTCACGCTTACCTTAAAGGTAAATCAGTGGAGACTGCCTTGCATGAAGTAGTTTCACATATTGAGAAAAGTCTAGAACATAAAGAATATACCCTGGCAGCATTTCTTGATATCGAGGGTGCGTTTAATAACGTTAAAACGGAGTCGATCAAGACTGCCTCAGTTGAGGTTGGGGTTGAATCTGTTATTGTCGATTGGATCTTCACCATGTTAAATGACAGAATTATCAACTCTCAAATAGGAGTTAGCACTATTGAGAAAACAGTTACTAGAGGCACACCACAGGGAGGAGTCATCTCACCCCTGTTCTGGATCCTCGTAGTCAACAAAATTCTCACAAAGTTCAAAGATCAGGGGATTAAAATAGTAGCATATGCAGATGAAATAGTGGTTTTGGTATCAGGCAAGTTTCTTACCATCATCGAAAACATTATGGAAAATGCATTAAAGGATTTATCTTCTTGGGCAACTAAGAACGGTCTCGGGGTCAACCCCACCAAGACAGAGCTAGTTTTGTTCACGAGGAAAAGGAAACTGGAGGGCTTCAACCCTCCCAAACTAAATGGCATTCCTCTAAAACCTTCTAAGGAAGCTAAATTTCTAGGAGTAATCATTGACTCCAAGCTTACATGGAAGCGTAATACTGAGGAAAGAATGAAAAAAGCACTATGTGCATTCTACACATGCAAAAAGACCTTCGGTGTACGTTGGGGTATGCGACCGCAAGTCATCCAATGGATGTACACAGCGATTGTCAGACCCATTCTTACCTATGGCTCTATTGTATGGTGGAAGGCGGTGGAAAAATCAAGCTATCTCAAGAACCTGAATAAGGTACAGAGACTAGCTTGTATAGGAATAACAGGGGCTCAAAGATCCACACCACAAGCTGGATTGGAAATGATCTTGGACCTCCCGGCTCTGGATGAGTTCATAAGGTGCACGGCAGCCAAAACTGCAATTCGTTTAAGAGAATTGTGTTTTTGGAGGCAGAGCACTTATGGCCACGGGTCAATCTTACAAAGTTATGACACGATTCCAGGACTGAGGGAGACCACCGATTATATCCCCCCTTTACTAGATTTCGACAGGAAGTTTTCTATTTTCATACCAGACAGACAGGGTTGGGATCCTTATACACTTATAAGTAAACAGGGTATCCCTTTCTACACTGACGGTTCAAAAATGGAATCAGGAACAGGTGCTGGAGTGTTTTGCCAATCTCTCAACATCAGAGCGTCATATACACTCCCGGCTGACTGTAGTGTCTTTCAGGCCGAGGTCTTTGCCATTGGAAAAGCAGCTGAATTGGCACATCACGAAAAGCTAAGCTCTTCGGAGATTACTTTTTTCGTGGACAGCCAGGCTGCTATCAAAGCCTTAGCCAGTGAGACCATAAGATCAAAAGCAGTTTTAAACTGCAGGAAGGAATTAAACAAAATCTGCCACACTAACCGGGTAAAGCTCTGCTGGGTTCCCGGACATAGCAATATAGAAGGGAATGATATAGTAGTCGAACTAGCCAGGAAAGGGTCAAAAGCAGACACAAGTAGTAGCGACCATTCAGTTAGGGGACCACTCGTCCCGATTGGGGTACTCAAGAGGAAGATAGACCTTAAACAGGAACGATTGTGCAATCTGTAGAAGTTTATGGCCTAACACAAATGAAAAGGAAACTCGGTATATTCTATCGCTGAGTAAAAAGAACATTAAAATCTTGATAGGTGTACTAACAGGTCATTGCGCCATTGGCACAATGGCTAATAGAATAGGGGCATTTGCACCCGATTTTTGTAGGAGCTGTCAGGATGAGGAGGAAATGGAAACCATTAAACACCTGCTCTGCGACTGTCCGAACCTCCAAACCAGCCGACTCCGTCATTTCGAAAACAGGTTTGTTGGAGAACTGGATGATCTAGCACAGGTCTCAATGGCGAGCATGAGGAAATTTATAGATAGCACACGCTATCTACGCTAATCGACAGAGTTGAATTGAACTGAGGAGCATCGATGCTAAATTTTTACTTTTACAGGGGATCACAATGGACCAATAGGCCTCCGTGTACGCAACAGCTTCTTGCTGTGCACACCCCTTACAACCTAACCTAACCTAACCTAATGTCCGTTAAATGTTATAAAATTCAGAATGACGTCATAATTTCTTATAAAAAATTTGAATTAAAGACAAAATCATTACCTCAAAACTCTGTTTCCAATCAACTTCTCATTTTATGTTGAACTATTTAATGAATTTAAGTCTCTTTTTAACTTATATCTACTCTAGTTATGTTACTGATATGGGCACCTCTTTAAAAGAGACTCCTAAAAAAACTTTGGAAACTTGTAAATTTAAAGAAAAAATGGCTCTTCAATTAACTTCACTTACAAGAACCTTTCATTAGATAAAACAGTTGATATCTGTAACGCTTTCGCAACCAATTTCCGTGAGTCATTAGCCTTGAAATAGTTGATGAACTATGTATATATTTTCATAATCTTCACTCCTTTTCGCAAACTAGCTATTGTAATATTCGGGTGCTACAGAGTATGATACTTGATCTGCTCAGCCGGTTGCGATAGTATTCCATTGATAGTATTAAAAGAGTGTAGTAATGCTTTAGTTGAATCCTTTACTTTCATATTCAATTTTTTTCTTAAAACAGGCAAAATTTCCCAGTATATGGAAGAAGTAATTTCTTACACCAATTTTCAAGAAAGGCAACAAGGCGGATATAACAAACTACAAGTCCATTTCAAAGCTTTCCTGAATTCATTTTTAAGTAAGAATCTTTCTTTGCGGACAGCAACATAGTTTTGTGAAAAAAAGATCAACCATTACAAATCTCCTCACATTCTCAAATATATGTTCAAACGTTTTAGAACAAGGTTATGAAGTTGACGAACTTAGCTCTTGGTTTTCCACCATTTTTCTAGCTTGAATTAAATCGTACCTTGGAAACAGAGTCTATGAGGTAAAATTTAGAAATTGTTGTTCAAAACCTTTTGTTGCTCAATCTGGTGTTCCCCAGGAGAGCCAACTTGGATCTTTTCTGTTAATCCTGCATTTTAACGACTTAACGTAATGTCTGCGCTCAACACTTTAAGATGCCAAACGATAAATTTTACTTAAAAACGAATCCGAAGTGTATTTGATTATTGTATATCGCAGCGAAAACTCTGTCGCGTCTTCACTTTTAAAGATTTAGGTGTTCAAGCTTAGAATTCAAACATCACATTAATTTAATTGGCAATAAGGCAAGTTCTATGCTTGGTTTTATAAAACGCTGGGCAAAGGAGTTCAATGATCCCTATGTTACTCTTTATTTGTATAGTTGCCATGTTCGTCCTCATCTTGAATATGCTTCGCAGGTATGGACACCCTATTACGAAATTCACAGAAAACGTATTGCAACAATTCAACATAATTTCATTCGCTTTGTACTAAAGGGTCTTCCTTGGGATGATCCTTATGATCTGCCTCCCTATAATGAACACCGTATTGAGCTTCTTCAATAATGCAATCTCTCCTTCAAAGATGTGTTAATAATGATTTAATATTTCTTCATCAATTCATTAATGCTGAAATTGATGCACTATATTTTCTATCCTGTGTACATTTGAACATCCGAGGCGGAACTCATCACCTACGTACATTTGATTTTATACATATTGACTTCCATAGAACTAGCTAATGGAAAGAATCAAGCTTTAAGTCGAATGAGCATTTTATATAACTTAAACTGCTTATCTAATTGCTTTAAATCTAAATAAGTTGGGATTGTAATCATTGGTTTTTTGTAGTAGTTCATATTAAATGTAATAATAATAATAATAACAATGATATAATTTATTGTATTATTTTCTTACTATCAACTAACACATGCGCGATGAGCCTCTAATCGTAGTTTGACTACTTCCAGAAAATCATGAAGTGTAAACAAAAAAAATTATTGGTTCGTCAGATATTTGTATATTTTTTAACTTCCCATAGGAAGTTATTGTAATGGGTGAAAATTTTGGTTAACCCTAAATATCTCATGAACCAATGACGCTAGAGACTTGAATTAAATGTTATATTATATATTGTAACGTAATACAAAACAAGTATATTTTTGGAAAAAAATACAATTAACGGTTTTTTTTATAAATCAAAAAAACTAAAAAAAAAATTGTCACTTCGAAAATTTTACGACCAAAATATGATTTCATCTCCAAAACAATTTTGTGCAATGAAGAATAATGTTTTTGACATCTGATAAAATTTGGAGAAAAATCTAATTGACAGTTTTTTTTATAAAAAATAAAAACCTAAAAAAAACATTACTCAAAGTTGGGAAAAATTGAATTTCGACTTAAATATCTTTTCAAAAACTTGAGACTTAGGCTTCAAACTTTTTATCTTATAAGAAATATTGTTGTCAACATTCAGTAAAATTTTGAAAAAAATCGAATTGACAGTTTTTTACAAAAAATAAAAACCTACAAAAAAATTAATAAAAATTGGTAAAAATTGATTTTCGACTCAAATATCTTTTCAAAACTTTGAGATATTGGCATAAAACTACTTTTATCTTTCAAAAAATATTGTTGTAAACAATCAGTAAAATTTTGAAAAAAATCGAATTAAAAGTTTTTTTACAAAAAATTAAAAACCGAAAAAAAAAAAGTTAACAAAAGTTGGTAAAAATTGATTTTCGACTCAAATATCTTTTCAAAAATTTGAGATAATGGCTTCTTACTAATTTTAACTTATAAGAAATATTGTTTTCAACATTAGGAAAAATTTTGAGAAAAATCGAATTGACAGTTTTTTTTACAAAAAATAAAAACCTAAAAAAAACAATACTAAAACTTGGTAAAAATTTACTTTCGACTTAAATAGCTTTTCAAAAGGTAAAAATATTGGCTTCAAACTTATTTTATTTCACAGAAAATATTGTTTTCGATATTCAGTAATTTTTTTTATAAAAATCCAACAGTTCGTTTTTTCATAAAAAAATAAAATCTACAACAAATAGTACGCAAATTTCGTAAAAATTGATACATATAGACAAACTTTTAAACAAGACAAATCGACAGACGCGATGGGAAGTTATCAGTGTGGATCGCAACCCAGCCTCTTTTTTTTAAATTGCTCTATAATACAAACATTTAATTTTTTTTAAAAGTTCTTTCTGCATGTTTTGATATTATCTGTAAAACAAAATTTATGTTATTTGATATCTCTGAGAATTCTTGCAAAATGGCTGACGAAACGAAACAAGGTATCCCACATGCGCGATATCTCTTTTAAAATCCTAGACGTAGATTCTATGGACCTTGAAATTTTGAGAAATGTAAAAGTCTTCGAACCCATTATAATATTTTTGTATGGGAAGTTAGAAAATTTGTTGGGTGGATTTCTAATAACAGCGATTTTTTTTTTCAGTTTTAAGATTAACAGAATAAAAAACAGCTGGTAAAATAAAAAAAATCTAATTTAGAATTACAGTTTAAGCAAAATACTTTTAAAAATAGTGAATTAAAGGGAAGCCGGATAAGCCCACAATTGAGTTAGACATTCATTCTAACATTTTTATGAAAATTCAATTGTTAGCTTTGTTCCTAAAAATTAATGAATTGCTTCTAAATTCATTAAATAAAATCTCGAATATCTCGACTTTAAACATTGTAAATTTAAATTTTGAGCGTATATTTTTTGAAATTCTGTAAATGACTAGTTTCAATTATAACAACAATATATTAGGTACTAGTTATAAAGTTGTAAATGTTCGTTGTTTCCCAAGACTTTGTTTTTTTTTTGTCTTTTAAGGTTATTATATTCAATTCAAGTCATAAGCCTAATTTGTTTCACTATCTTACATTAAATAGTATGATTAAATAATTCAATGCGACCAAAGCTCTTATCAAGCTAAATAGTAGGATATAAATAGATTTATCTGTTGATAGCTATAGATACATCTAATAAAGGGCAACAGCCCTACAGACCTATCTTCCTACTTTGGCAGTGATTAAACTGATTGCATGCAACCATAAACAATTTGATATTCACTAAATTATGTGGTAAGAGAATCGATGTGTTGCGGTTCTATGGGTTGGTTGGTTATTCTAACTATAGTCCGGTCAAATTAGACCAAAAAATCAGTAAACCCACGACAAATTCAGGGGAAGCTGAAAATTCTTAAAATTGTTTAAATTATAACTATAAACATTGTCTTAAAAGTCCCAACCAATCCCATGTAAGGAAAAAATTTTAGCGGGGTAATAAGGTCCAAAAAATGAGTTTTTCGCGATTTTCTTGAAAACGGTAAGTTTTATCGCAAAATTACCCCAGACATAATTTGTAGATCAGGGAATTTCCTATAAAAAAGGTATCAATAATTTTTTCCCTAAAAGCCACCGCTTCTGAGATATAACGATGCAAAAAATTGCAAGCGTCATAAACGCACACGTTTCCACGCCACCTCTGAGGTAGTGTACTTAGCGCGTTTTTTTTTAACGTGGTTTCCCCAATAGGCCTATTCCACGGGTCTGTTGTGATTAGATTTAGAAATTAATAGTTTATTCGTCGGATTCGGAATCGTCAATCACTTCTTCTTCTTCCTCTTCTTCTTCTTCTTCTTCTTCTTCTTCTTCTTCTTCTTCTTCATCCTGACTATAGGTGAATTGTGTTAAAAGTGAAGCATCACATGTTTCTTCGTCAGTATTAAATGAATCCTCTGTTGTTGGTGATTCTACATTAGAACAAGACTGGCCTTGACAATTCGTACAAGCCAGAGAACAAAACAGCCCAACTTTTTTGCAACCACATTTAGCATTGCATCCTTTTTTACAGTTACAAAAGATAGTGTTGAGCAATTTTTCCGGCGCAGGTTGAAGCAAAGTCTGAATTGGTTCTAATATATTATCGACCAACTTCCAACCCCAATCTGTTGGGTTTAGTTGATAACCAAGCCACACTTGAACTTGGTAGTATACCCGAAGAAGATGTTGATGAGCAGAGACTGAGGTTGGAGGAAGACAAGCTAATTGTACTTGTTTCTTATTTCGAGTATTTTTGACAAAAGATGCATATCGAAACTTGTCTAAGCAGGTAGTTTTTTTAGGAGCTCCGTACATACGAAGAAGAAAGTGAATTCCGTTGGTAATAACTTCTTCTGGAGTTGAATTACATTTTTTAAAAACTTCAGCAGTTGCAAGTAAGTCTTGCTTTTCAAACATTTTGAATACAGTTGTTTTACCCCTCCTGTAAAATGCAGATGTCGTATCACAGCCAGTTATGGCGTGTAAAAATAGTATGTGATTTCGACACTTTGCAAAAGTCGACAAACTTTTTGATGAATAAAACTCTGATTGATTTTGAGATTTTCCTGGTTTTAAGAAGAAAATAGTTTTTTCAGCTGGACTTCGAGCAGTGAGTAACACGAGTAAATCTACATCTTCACCCACAACAATCGTTATATTTGTCATGTTAACTTGTTCTATTGCTGTTTCGATAATCAGTACATCGGCGTCGTTATGAGCTTGTTTAACCAGTATATTCTCAGCAGTAAACTTTTCTTTTAACATTGAAATAAATCGAGACTTGTTGTGAGTATTTGCCAAAAATTTCTGACTAACATTATTTTATGTATTGAGTATTTAGACAAAACAGGTATACGACCGTAGCCACGCACACAACTGAACAGAGAGACAGATGTTGCCTCAAGGTTACACTATTGTATGTATTAAGGGATCGAGTTTCATTATACCTGATATTCTCAGAATAATACTCATGAGTATTTTATATTTTAAATGTAACTTAAAATCACCGACAGAAACATATTCTTACTTACATTACAGCTACAGAAAGTATATGGGTGAGGTACTTATTCATATTATGACGCTCGCAATTTTTTGCATCGTTATATCTCAGAAGCGGTGGCTTTTAGGGAAAAAATTATTGATACCTTTTTTATAGGAAATTCCCTGATCTACAAATTATGTCTGGGGTAATTTTGCGATAAAACTTACCGTTTTCAAGAAAATCGCGAAAAACTCATTTTTTGGACCTTATTACCCCGCTAAAATTTTTTCCTTACATGGGATCGGTTGGGACTTTTAAGACAATGTTTATAATTATAATTTAAACAATTTTAAGAATTTTCAGCTTCCCCTGAATTTGTCGTGGGTCAAATGTCTAAATTGACCGGACTACTATGGTAATAACTTTAAGTTAATTAAAATTTAGCTTCAAATATCCATTTTTGGTGGCTAGCAATTTGCAAATGGAGTAAAATATTAATTAAAAAAAAAGCATTTATCTGAAATGCTTTGAAAAAAAAATGTATAATCACAACTTATTGCACAACAACAGTTCAATCTAAAATTGAGTATTGAGCAGGTGCTGCATTTAATTTATATTACCCAATATCTCGAAAACATACTTTAAAATCTCAATATTTTAACATTAATACTCATAACAAAAAAATTAATGGATTTTCTTAAGATCTAGAAAAATCACTCATTGAATTAGTGTTCTTAATTTAAATTTCAAAACCAACATAATATTCCTCCAAATCTCTTTGTTTGACCACAATCACCCGAAAGTAGATATGACATCGTCATCGTCAGCAGAACAAACAATACCATCAGAACAGTTGGTTCTATACATCAGGAGGGTGCCACAATTCATTACCTCTCCATAGTGTATTTGCAACTGCAACTCTTAGGTATATGCTTGGTGAAAATCCAGTGAACCTCAAGAGTTTGTGCATAGATATGAATTGTCTTTTGAATATTCCCAAATCCCAAATTTTGGAATGCTATACCTAGAGAGATACCTCCAACAAACCTAACCTAACCTAACCTATACTCATCACACTTTTGAACTCAATTGTGAAGGGGGAACTTTATCTGCTGCCACTGACCTGCAAACAACCACATCACAGCTTTGGCATTGGCACTACTGATGTTGTTGCTGGTGATGCTGCATCTAGAACTTTACGGATTCCGAGAAAATACGTACTTCCCGTTCCAACTTTATTCGAATGTTGGTCGTCGGAGGATGACGAGAACGAAAACGAGGACGGTGATGACGGCTACGACGAAGACAACAACGACTCCTGTGCATCTCTATTGAATATCCTAATTCCATTGCTGTCAACACAATGGAATTTTGTTTGCATGCTCATCCCTAGCAAGGACCTTTAGTTTATATTCGCTGGCGTTGCCATTGGCGCTGGCTCCTGCTGGGTCGCTTTATGTTCGCTGGTCCCGAAAGATGGTAATGGCTTTCTGTTATACCGCAATAGCAGGGGACAACTTGAGTTTCTGTGTAGATTCTCTGTCGTTCGCATTCGTCGTAGTCGTCGAGCGTCGTCGTCGTCCTTCTGACACCATAATCCAAATATACGCAAAACATACTTATTCAGGAAAGGTCATGGCGGATTTAGTGCCATCAGCCGTCACCATTTCAGAATTAGACTCTGGATCTGCATCTGGATCTAGAGATGAAGATGGCGACTGCATCATCAGGGACAAACTGCGGATGGAAATTGAATTGTCATCGAGAGAGAGCGACCAAGGACCCAGGACCAAGGACCACCGAGCAGAGCAACTGAATGTCAACGACGAACGACCGGTTGAAGTTTTACAACATAGTAGTTAGGAGAGTATTAGAGACTCCTGCATCCAGCCAGAGACACGGCGACACGAATAGTTAAGCTGAAGATTATTGCGAGTGAATGTGAAATGGAATGGACTCCTTTTCCTATATTTTGGCCATTCCTTGTTCCATTTTCAAACTGGACTTTTGTGACTTGTGGATGAGTGTGGCGTGTGAACGATGTGTGGGAAAGTTTTATGGAGGACATAATGAATGATATGTGTGCATTTTATAGCTACCCAACCCATATATTTTTGTTTTCTTTTAAAATAAATTAGATTTTGTTTTTCGATTGCGTGATCTGTGCAAAAGATACAATAATTCTTATCCTTGACACCAGAATCTAGAAAAAGTTTATATTTTCGTATTCGATAAGAGTGAAATGCCATTTGAAACAGGAACTATAAGAGGCTATTATCGTGATGGAGATGACCAGAAGAGAAAACGTGTCCTTATGAATTTGGTTCTAGCAACGAAACTTTAGTCAAGCGGATTAAATAGGAAACAATAAAATAGGAAACAGTTTACAGTCAAAGTTCGTAAAACGACAGAACTTTTGGGCCGTCACAGTCGTCGTCAACACAATAGTGAAACTGGTGAAAAAATTTGAGTTGTTAAGCAAATCAGTGATGTGAAGAATCAAAACCGTGTACATCGCTTAAGAACAACTTAGTGTTGATGAAATCTTAGGATTCTCAATTCTTCGACATACCATCTTATTTTGCATTAAAAAATAGGTCTGAAATGTCAGTTAACACAAAAACTCAAGCCGTTTGATCACCAGCAATGTCAAATCTTCACTAATTGAGTAATTGAAAATTTTCAGAGGTGATGAAAACTATTTTCACCTCTAGGGCTGCTTTACTAACTAGAACTTTCACAATTGACGCTGGGGGCTCGAAAAAACCAAGAACGATTTTTGTAAGGTCTCTCCACCCTTAACTTGTCACTGTTTCGTGCGGTTTTTGGGCAAAATGTTCCCGTGCTAGGTAAGGTTAGGTTGGAGTGGCTGTCCAGATGTCATTGACTCACTTAGACCTCAAGGGTCCATTGTGATACCACTAATGAGGTTACTGATGGGAGAGTAATGAATTTAAACAAACCATTTTGTACTTTTAATAAAGTTAGAGAGACATTTTGTGTCAATCGTTGCTAGTTCACTGGTGTTATCGAAGAAGGGATTACCGAGAAAGTTATTCCTTCTAATGGAGAGTGCTGGACATGTACATAGAAGGTGTTGGACTGTTTCCTCTTCCTCCCCGTCCATGCAGCTTCTACAGAAGTCATTTGTGTAGACCCCTAGCCTCAGAGCATGTCTTCCTATGAGGTAGTGTCCTGTTATTATTATTGTCTGCTCAGGGATATCAAGCCTTTTGACCGTTTTAAGTCTATGCTTGGCCATATTTGCTTGGTTGCTAGGCAGGTGGTACTCTGTGACCATCTAGCATTTGTTGCTTCTAGAGCATATCGTTTAAGAAGATATTTGCATGTAGCAAGTGGTGTTCCTATGTTATGTTTTTGTCTACGTTAGCCAGAAGTGTTCCGTTTTTGGCTAGTGCTAGTGAGACAAAAAAGTTCCCGTAGTGTCGAGAATATTGGTGCCTCTAAAGGTTCAGTTGCAGAAAGCTCAAATGTGTCTCTCACACGTCGTTTTCTCAAGCGTTGGGCATCTCTGTGACATCGTTATGGCGAATTTTGCGAAAATATCTTTGCCTAAATCCTTACAAGATTAAATTGACGCCAGAACTGAAGCCATTTGATCACCAGAAGCTTCGTATGTTCGTGAATTGGGCTGAGCAACAACTTGAAAATGATTCGGATTTTCATCGAAAAATCATCTTCAGCGATGAGGCTCATGTCTGACTGTATGCCTTCGTCAATAAACAAAATATGCGGTATTGGTCAGGCAGCAATCCACGTGTACTCCATGAGTTATCATTGCATCCCGAAAAAATTACGGTTTGTTGTGGTTTATGGGCCGTCGGCGTACTTCTTCCGTGATGATAATTGGATGATATGAACTTGGAGGACATGTGGTTCTAACAGGACGGCGCGCGGCGGCTGCGGCGGCGCCATAAGCCACACAGCGAATGTCACAGTCAATTTATTGGAAACCAAGTTTGGAGAACGTGTTATCTCACGAAATGGTACAGTCGCTTGGCCGCCTCGGTCGTGCGATTTGACGCCGCCGTTAGACTATTTCCTGTGGGGCTACGTCAAGTCTATGGCCTATGCCAATAAGCCAGTGACAATGGATGAACTTCGTATGAATATCGAACGTGAAATTGCAGCAGTATCGGCCGTTTTATGCTTGAAAACCGTCGAAAATTGTGTTGAGCGTCTGGACTTCTGCACGCGTTCCCGTTCCCGTCATTAGCGAATGAGTTTGCTGAGTTTTTTTCATCACAAACAGCAAATATAATACATCAATGTGATTTGAAAACATCCATACACACAAATACTCATCAAGTAAACACAATTTTTACATACGCTACGGATGATTGTGAGGTTAACACGATTAAAAAGTCACTTGGGGTGAATAAATCTCCTGGTATAGATGAATAAGATCGAATGAAGATGAATAAAATAGGAATTCAAGGTAGGTTGGCTGATTGGATGTCGGACTATCTTCACAATCGAAAGTTCTCCGTCAAAATAAAAGATGTTAACAGTGAAGAAAAGAATGTTGAATATGGAGTTCCACAAGGATCTAATTTGGGACCGCTTATGTTCATCCTTTATACCAACGAACTTCTTATGGTTTTCAAGTTAAGTATCCCGTTTGCTTTTGCTGATGACACTGCAATTGTTGTTTGCGATAGGTCTCTAGAATCGGAAACAATGATGCTACTAAGACAAAACGTATGCATATCCGAAGTCCACATTTCAAAAAAACAGACAAGCAAATACATATATTTCAGAAATAATCTCTGTCTAATCCCGCTCACAACATGCATTGAAGTTGTTGAACTCTATAGATATCTTGGAGTTGTTTTGTTATTGATTGCTATTTCCTTTGGGACAAACATATAGACAAGCTACGTACTGATCTGAAGAAGAGTCTATACGCACTTTCGCATTTAAAGTACCATGCTACTGAGAATGTTGTGAGACAAGTCTATTATACGCATTGGTAGAGTCAAAGCTGAGATATGGCCTACTTGCCTTGGGAAACGCAGCACCAATACACATCAATAAGATTCAAAAACTTTAAAATTCAGCTCTAAGAATAATACAACAAAATAACAGACAGCAAACTGAAAAAAAAAATAATTCCAAGTACTTAAAGTCGATCAAATTTTCAAGATGACCACAATACTAGAATATCATGGCAACAACCGCTTTATTCGCCCCATTCAACATCACCTTAACACCAGACAACGCGCACGAGGTGTACTTCACATACCACGGCACTACAAAACACATATGGAAAGAGACAGTTGGCATACGTTACGTTGTCCCAATAATCATCAATTCAATGCCTCAAGAAATTAAACAAATACAAAATTATAAAACAAGAAAAAGCAATATAATTATAATATAATGACGTAGTGTTTCACTAGCTTACGCTTACTCTTACGAAACAAGTTTAAACTTATCAGAAACTAATGTGACCGATTGGCAGGCTCAGTTTGCTGATGTGATTGCTAAGGTGGATCACAAAATGTTTCTGGATAATCTTTCCAGAGCATCTTCATCTACTTCAAGAGCTATTTATAGTCATTTAAACCACCAACTGCCCTCGGAAGTCTCTTACTTTAGTAATGAATTTTCAGCCTCGGTTATAAGTATTATTTTTAGAGCAAGAGTTGAAATTTTAAATTTAAACTTTGTACCTCATCGACCAGACTTGCCCCAGCTATGTGATCTATGTAACGGAAGAGTGAATGAAGATATTTACCATTTCGTTGCTGCTTGTCCTATTCTACAAGAAATTCGTCGGTTGCATTTTCGGGAAAGTTTTATATCCTTGGAAAAGCTTTTTGAAATTTTAAATGGAGCAATGGGCTGGCGCAGCCTCTTTAAATATTGCCAACATGCTCTTTCTTACCGTAACAGTTTCACATATTAAACCTAGCTGATTACCCGCTTATTGCAGTTTAAACCAAATTGTATACCTAACAATTTATTGCTTTGTTGCTGATCATACAAAATTTGATATTATTTCTTTTGTGTTTCAAATCACGTTAAAATTGATAATATTTTAAAAATAGCTAATCATAACTGAATTGTGTATTATTTTGTGTTTCAAATCACGTTAAAATTGATAAAAATGTTTATAAACAATTAATCAAATTAATTAAATTGTGTAATATTTTGTGTTTCAAATCACGTTAAAATTGATATCATTGTTTTATATAAATATATTTCTTCATATCATTTGCTACTTATTTATTTTATATATTTTAAAATTTTTGCTTTTTTATTATTTCTTTTATTTTTAAATCATATATGAAATGTCATCTCAGGCAGACGGCAGTATTGCCATGTCCTTATTCTTAAGTATAAAAATTTGTAAAATTTGTGATGAAAAAATAAAGAATTTATCTATCTATCTATCTATCTCTAGTGTTTCACACATAATGGCAACGTTCAAACTTTACAGTAAAAAAGAAAGATCATGAAAAAAATATTGTATACATCTGTTTTATTTACACATCAGAATTTCAGAAAGTAGTAAGCTTATAGCAAGCGTCAAACTACGATCAGAGACACACGCACAAAATACAAAATAAAATGAGAACGTTTACGATAGTGGAGCACTGGTTCTAAACAATGATTTTAATCCCACCTTATTCAAATTTAAATCTATCGATGCTCATTCCACTTAAAGCTTCATTCTTTCCATAGTTAGTTCTATGGAAGTCAATATGTATAAAGTCAAAAGTACGCAGGTGATGAGTTCCGCCTCGGATGTTCATGTTCAAATGTACACAGGATAGAAAATATAGTGCATCAATTTCAGCATTAATGAATTGATGAAGAAATATTAAATCATTATTAACACGCCTTTGATGGAGAGATTGCATTTGAAGAAGCTGAATACGATGTTAGTAGGGAGGCAGATCATAAGGATCATCCCAAGGAAGACCCTTTAGGGCAAAGCGAATGAAGTTATGTTGAATTGATTCGATACGTTTTCTATGAATTTCGTAATAGGGAGTCCATACCTGCGAAACATATTCAAGATGAGGACGAACATGGCAATTATAAAAAGAAAGAGTAACATATGGATAATTAAACTCCTTTGCCTAGCGTTTTATAAAACCAAGAATAGAACTTGCTTTATTAACAATCAAAATAAATGTAAATTCTAAGTTAGAACAGAAATGAACACCTACATCTTTAAATGTGGAGACGCGACAGAGTTTTTGCTGTAATATACAAAAATCAAATACACTACCGATTCGTTTTTTAGTAAAAGTTATCGTCTGGCATTTTAAAGGGTTGAGTGAAAGGCAATTTTTCCCACACCAAAATGTGAAAATATCAATGTCGGCTTGTAAAAGAATACGATCATGAGTGGACTTTATTATTTTAAAAATCTTTAAGTCGTCAGCAAAAATGAGTACTTCACTTGAGCGTATACATGACGATACATCGTTAATAGATAGGATAAACAGAATAGGGCCAAGATGGCTTCCCTGGGGAACACCAGATTGAGCAACAAAAGGTTCAGAAAGACAATTTCTAAATTTTACCTCATAGGATCTGTTTTCAAGGTATGATTTGATCAAAGCTAAGAAAAATGGTGGAAAACCAAGAGCTTTAAGTTTAAATAAAATAATTCCGTGGCTAAGTTGGTCAAAAGCTTTAGAAAAGTCAGTGTATACACAGTCAACTTCATAACCTTGTTCTAAAGCGTTTGAACATATGTTTGAGAATGTGAGGAGATTCGTAACATTTGATCTTTTTTCACAAAACCATGTTGCTGTTCGCAAATGAGATTCTTACTAAAAAATGCTACACTCTCACATACAACTTGTGCAAACACTTCCATATATTGGGAAATTTACCTGTTTTTAGAGAAAGTTTGAATAAGAACGTAAGGGGTTCAACTAAAGCATTACTACACTTTTTAAATTTATAATATAGTCTAATGCCAAGGAGAGATCGTTATAAACAGACTCCAAACTTTTTGGAGGAATGTAGATGTTTAAAATGAAAATAGTCTTAGTCTGTACCATTATCTTTACACATACCAGTTCAATTGATAATTCAAATGGAAAAGATACAGAAGAAGAGAAATATGTATTTTTTACCGCTATAAGAACACCTCCACCTAAATCCTTTGCATTACCAACATGACGATCGTTTCTGTAAACTTCGAACTCTTGACTGAAAAGTTCTGTGTCGGAAAAGCTTGAATTAAGCCACGTACATATCTGTCAAAACGAATACGTCGTGTGGAAATGATTGGGAGTTAAGAAAAATGTCAGCAGTCTTGCTACGAAGTCCCCTTACGTTTTGGTAAAAACGCGCAAGCCTGTTAAGTTTTTTGACTTGGTTTTCAAAGCAACACCTTGTTTTTGACTTTGAGTAAATTCTTTGACTTAAGTCTCTGCGGGCCATATATTTGTGTTGCAAATAGAATCAAAGAAAGTGGGATTCGTTATTAATTTAAAAGAGGAAACAACGCTATTTGGTTTACTGATCTTAGTACACCTAATGGATGAGCTGGAAGGTATGCTCTTGGTAGATACTAAGTGGGAAGTTATATCTTCTGGCGTTGTAACTGGGTCCAGACGAGATATACAAATTATTTTTGGTTTTGAGACAGCTTTGATAAAGATGGAGTTGTTTATTACAGTTCCTGTAACGGAGTCACTATGGGAAGCTAAATTTGATTCAACAATTTGAGGTATATGGGGAATTCCGGTGGGATCTGTAGGTATTGGGGTGATGTTGATATTTGTTCTTTTTGATGGGGGGGTAGAATTTCTTGCAAGTTCAGATTTTTCTCGGCTTCTTTTCTTACGTTTACTTTTGAAACCGCAAAATGAATAAAGCTGTATAAGTGTAGTTTTAAATAAAAGAGCAAATTCGTTAAATCGTAGTAATTGCCGATTTATCAGAGAAATCTATTTTGTACGCGTTATTTTTTTTTCTAAAAATATAATATTTTATTAATTAGAAATATCATATTTTGTAACAATATACTTAAACAAAACTAAAACTTCAACCACATTGCATTTCCGTCAGATGGCTGAGACATGATAAGTATAAAAGGACATTTCACACGGTACACAATGCAGTACTGAACTACTTACATATTTTGACAACTACACAAATTCATTATGTTGGATTCAGCAGAGTATAATTCTCTGGTACTTTTTTTTGTCGCGGAAATGCAGTCAGAGCTCTCAGAAGTATTTGTTTCCAGTTGAAAATTTCTTTAAACCACAGAGTTCTAGGGAAAAATGCAATCCTTTCCCTATAGCTACAAACATATGCATACAAACATACACAGATACGCCAAAAACTCACAAGGGTAAAATTTTAGGATTCAGTAAATAGTTGAGAAGATGCTTGGCTGGCAATTTACTTTCAAAAAAAGCTATACTCGTACATATTGATATAAGTTCTTCCCTCTTAACTCTGTGATTTTTATTGTAACAACAAATGCATATGTATATACGGCGTAAAAGTCAGGAGCAGGAGCAGGATGAGAACCACTAGTGCAACAAGTATCTATACAAATAGTACCATTTCAACATATGAAAAGTATTTCGCTGAGTTTGTTTTGTGGAAGCAAATAAAATGGTTATATAGCTTTCTTCATAATGTTGTTGAATTTTTGGTTGGTTTATATTTTATTGCAGAATTTAATGATGTCGTGCTTCTGAATACATAAATACTCGAGTAAGTTTATATTTTCCAGCTTAATTGATAAAAGCAATAACAGTATTGAGTTGAATAGTTTGTTGTTGTTTTTAAGAGACCTTAAATTTTTAAATTCAAACAACTTGTATATTTTTAAGAACTACGGCATTTCTAAGGAATTATAATAATGGAAAGACATTAATTACACCAGTTAAAAGGTGAAGACTAAAGATAATACCATTACTAACCCTTCTTTGTTATAGAGGCTGCATTTAAAGAAACTAAGCGATGTTCATAAGAAAGAAGGTTGTAAGGGTCAGACCATGATAGTCCTTTTGCTTCGAAATCTATTATGCTATACATAGTCTAACCTATTACTGTGGATGACCAAAATGTTATACAGAGCGAGAGAAACATAAGAATCTTGAAATTCTTTAGACAACTGTTTAACAAATCCTTAAAGAGTTGGATTCAATAACGATCAAATTAATATGCTCCGTGAAATCGAGATTAGAATTAAAAAGAATTCCAAGATCTTTGAAACTTTTAACGCGACGAATAAAGTGCTGCCATATTATATAATCAATCGAACTAGAAGTACGTTTTTTGAAGAATATAACTTACTTACGTTCAAGGTTCAACACATTCTCTTTGTAACAAATAACAAAACTGATAATATTCTCTTAAAAGTAGTGGGCCTAAATGACTACCCTGGGGAACACCTGATTTGACAATAAAAGGGTGCAATGAAAAACTTCTAAATTTAACTTGTACTGAAGATAGGAAGATATCCATCCAATGAATTGAAGATTAAACCTTATTGACTTTTAAATGTGATGATATAATGAAAAAGTTGGTCAAAAGCTTTAGAATAATCAGTGTTTTATGATATTTGAGCACATATGCAAAAGTTTAAGTGAATTAGTAATTTCCGATCGCATAAATCTATGTAGTTGATTGCGTATAACATTCTTGCAGTTAAAATATAATCTATCACGAGCAATCTTGGGAATACAGGGTAGTTTGGAGATTGGTCAGTAATTAGTAATGTCAGACATATTTAATTTTTTAGGGACCGGTGAAAAATATGAATTCTGTTTTATGGTTTCTAATTTGGCTGAGCTAAGAGACCAGTGCAAATATACTGTTTTTAATATACATTTTTTCAACACAGTTCGAAGAATTCCATCTGGTTTAGAGGACTAACCCCCAGTTTCACAGTGGAAGTTTAAACTCCACTTTCGGTTTAAACTTCAGTTCAAGAATTTATTCGGTTTCACAGTTTCGTTTAACCCTTGAACTTAGTTCAATTTGCAGTTCAAGTTAACCGAAAGTATTTTACCGTTTAAACTTCAGTTCAGCGTTTGGAACCACTTCCTACGGTGACATTACAATTTGACAGGTGACAGCTGCCATTTGATGAATTGCGTTTGTGAAGAAAGTATTTTACAACGTTGCGAAATATTAGTTTTTTTCAGAAAATATTATTTATTAAATATTAATTGTGCTTTAAAAATGTTATGTATCGAGTTGTGAAATTGATTTTGAAGATATCAGCGAACGGGGAGAACTTTATATAATCTGCGGGCAGTATTGCAAGTGTAACAAGTTACATTGTTGGGCGTACTTGCAAAGTTATCTGTTTTATATAACTTAAATTGAGTGAGAAGCCATCAGATTTTATTTTGGTATTAACGAATTTTCAAAAGCTTAAGGGTCCAAACTTAAAAAGACTTTTCATATTTATAAGATATTTTACCCTAAAACCTATTTGAAATATTTAAAAGCCTGAGAATTATTAAAAGTCTTAAGTTAGTTTTACTGCGAAACCCTCTTACATTTTGGTAGTAAAGGGAGAACGACAGAGCTTTTTGAAATTGGGTTGTTGTAAATTTTATTTATCATAATGTTGCCTGCAAGTACCGAAATTCAATCAAATTTTAAAATCAAAGAAACAAAACTGTTTAAACTGTTTGATTAGCATATTTTGGTACATTTTACAAACAAAGCAATTGTAATAGATTTTAAGGCAATAAGATGTTGCCTCAATTCATCAGTTAAATTTTTTGGTGGTAAATATAAAATTACTATGAATTGGGTTTGGGAAATGATTTTAAAGTCTAGCGGCAAACTGAAAGTTTGAAGTTCTAATGAATTGCTAGTTTCTGCTTTTCTGCTTGAGTGATTATAAAGATTTTGTTCTTGGCTTACATTCAGTTTAAAGAACTTCCCATAGGAAGTTATTGTAATTGGTCCGATTTGTCGAATTGAAAATTTTGACATTTCTCGACGTTTCAAGGTCCCTAGAGTCTAAATAAAATATTTTTAGAGAGATGTCTGTGCGTGCGTGTGCAAGTACGTTTGTACGTCCTTACGTCGTTTTTCTTCGTCCATTGCTCAAGAACCAGTAGACATATTGAATTCAAATAAATTTTGCTATACAGACAATAATGCAGAAAGATGAGGAAGGGGCTCTCAACGAAATTGAGTGGATGGTTTTTTTATTATAGCTATTTAAAAAAGGTCAACATTTTTATCAAACCAAAATATCTCAAGAACCAATAATGCTAGCAACTCGAATTATATTTTAAATTATATATTGTAACGTGATACCAAACAAATATATTTTTGGAAAAAAAAAACAATTATAACGGTTTTCTTATAAATCAAAAAACTGAAAAAAAAAATATTTGTCACTTCGAAAATTTTACGAACAAAATATGATTTTATCTCCAAAACAATTTTGTGCAACGAAAAATAACGTTTTTAACATTTAATAACATTTTGAGAAAAATCGAATTGACAGTTTTTGTTATAAAAATAAAAACCTAAAAAAAAACATTACTCAAAGTTGGTACAAAATTAAATTTCGACTCAAGTATCTTTTCAAAATACTTAAGATTATGCCTTCCAACTAATTTTATCTTATAACAAATATTGTTTTTAACATTTGGTAAAATTTTGAGAAAAATCTTGTTGACAGTTTTCTTGCAAAAAATAAAAACCTAAAAAAAAATTAATAAAAGTTGGTAAAAATTGAATTTCAACTCAAATAACTTTTCAAAAATTTGAGATATTGGCTTCAAAATAATTGTATTTTGTTTATTTAAGTAACCAATCTACGAATTTACATTCAACAGATTTCAAATTAAGTATATAATACAATTCAATTTATAAATACATATTATTACATATTAGGTATATATAAAGTTAAAAATTGAAAACAAAATTAATTAATTAAAGTGAATAATCGACTTTTAAATAAGTTTCTGGACATTGATATATCTAAATTAGAATAAAACATATTAAATAAATTACAACTTGCAGAAATCGGTTCACGTTGTCCATATAGCGTATGATGAGAATCAATTGCCAAGAGCGGTCTGGCTCTTAAGGAAATTGATGGAGCATACAGATGCACGCAGTTAAGCAAACTCTCACAATCAATGGTTGAAGTCAAAATATCACGAATAAACATGACACTATACATTTTTCTTCTCGACTCAAGAGTCTGTATTCCAAGTACTAGGCATTTCGAATTATAAGAATGATGGAAACCTTCTACATTATTTTCAAAAATATTTCGAAGGGCAAATCTGAGAAATTTTTTTTGAACATTTTCAATTCTCTTTTTATTAAACTCAGTTGTAGAGCTCCAAACAACACAGTTATATTCAAGAACAGGACGCACAATACTGCAGTATAAATTAAATTCCAATGAGTTTCTTTTGATGAATCCAAGTAAAGAATTTGCTTTGGATACAATATAATTAATATGTAAATTAAATTTCAATTTGAAATCAAATATAACGCCCAAGTCTTTGAACTGTTCAACTACTTGTAATGGCAAATTATTTAATGAATAGTTTGGAATAATATTTAACAAAGTTCTATTGTAGGCCATACAAGCACACTTGTCAACATTTAACAACAAATCATTTGACTTGCACCAGTCGACAAATGAATTTAGATCATTTTGAAGCAGAAGACGATCATTTAAATTAGAAATCCGAGAAAAGAACTTTATGTCATCCGCATACATAAGGCAATGAGAATTTTTAAAAACATTCGGAAGATCATTAATAAAAAGTAAGAATAATAAAGGACCCATATGACTACCTTCTGGAACACCAGAAGTTACCTTAATCTCTTTTGAGAAAAAGTCCCCGATCATTACATATTGTTTTCGACCAAGTAAATGTAAAGAAAACCATTGAAGTAGCGATCCATGGAAGCCATACGCTTGAAGTTTTTTTAAGAGAATATGTAAATTAACCCTACTAAAGGCTTTTACAAAGTCTGTGTAAATCACATGAACTGGTTTTCGATTGTCCAGAGTATTAATGACAAAATTTGTGAATTCTACTAGATTAGAATTAGTAGACCTACCTTTCCAAAAACCATGTTGATATTTACTTACATGTTGCTTTATGATAGATTTAAATTTATCTTGAACAAGGCTATCTAAAAGCTTAGGAACAACAGGTAGTTTAGTTATTGGTCTATAGTTCGTTACTAAGTTTTTTGATCCAGATATAAAAATCGGATCAATGATAGAGACTTTCCACTCATTCAGCAAAATACCATTGAAAATAGATTAATTGAATAGATGTAATAGCGGAACAGAAAGAGAACTTGCACAATGACGAAAAACAATAGGGAAAAATCCTAATATATCTGCAATTTTTTTAGGTTTAAGTTTAACCAAAGCATCTTCAATATCACTTAAGTCAAATGATATACTAGAGCAATCAAAAATAGATGGCAAGGAATTAATATATTAGTATAATTTATTGTTGACGATGTAGAAGAGTTATAGATACTTTCGAAAAACTGTCCAAAAAAATCTACAATCATTTTCGGATCACTAGTTTTATTATCACCAAAAAACATAGTTGTTGGAAATCCAGTAGTATTTCGTTTATTATTTAGTTAGTTAGTTAGTTAGTTAATCGTACTTTATTGAACAATTTAAATATATACACGATTATTTATAGAACTAGTACATTTAAGCATGGCAAAGCCGTCTGCCGAGAATTGACAACAAATTTAAACAATTATTTTTTTTTTTATACATGTCAAAAAAGAGAAAATTTGAGCTGGTTTATATATTAAAAATTTTCATCTATAATTCTATTTCTATATTTAAGTGCTGTGTGGCAGTATGACGCAAGGGTACTCCAATTTTGACTATCGTTTAATAAATTTTTTAATTCTTCGAATACCAGTATGTTAACACCAAAGTGATTTCTCCTGATTTCTCGTAGGATGGGACATGATCCAAGAAAATGAACCATATTTTCATCATTTCCTGTATTGCACAAGCTGCAACGGGTTGCGAGATCCTTGCGATGTGGCATGCAATTTAGTCTGAATAGTTCTGCCCGGGCTCGTATCAAGACTGATATTTGTGCAATACTCAGGTTAGAATGTACGAAGTCAACTTCGCTGTGATTTAGGTGGCTATACAAGGAGCGTGAACTTGAGCTCTCAGCTTGGTTGATACTTTCTAGTCGTATTGCGCGTTCAACATCTAATATAAATGATTGTGAGAGCCTTTGCCAGTTAGGAATATTAGTCTCATCTAACTCCATCCTTATGTTGTATCTATTGGCTATATTTTCCCAGTCCTTCAAGAAAAGTGTTTTTGTCCGTATTGCTTTTTTTGCAAGGACTTTAGTCAGTCGCGTATCGTCTTCTACATTTAAAACTTTTATAGTGAAGTTCATGCAAAGTTTGAGGGTGAAAATAAAAAGTGGTGATATTCCGCTCTCGATTTGTAGCACATAGTTTGGTGTATTTGATGGTAGCTGGAATAGTTTCTTTAGGAAGAAACGCAACAGTTTCTCGACTTCATCATAATATTTTCCACCCCAAACTTGAGCTCCGTAGCACATAATTGACCGCATAACAGCTTCGAACACCTTAATTTTCGCTGATATTTCAACCCTCGAATTCATCATGAGATTTTTCCACGTGCAATTTAAGGCTTTTTTTGTTTCGGCAAGCTTTATAGAAAAGTGTTTTCTCATGGAGAGGTCATGGTTTAACGTTATTCCAAGATATTTATACGATTTAACAACTTCTAAATCCTCTCCATCGTACTTCCATTTTTCGTCCCTTGCGAAGCGGCCTGTTCCTTTCCTGAAAATTAAAACTTTAGATTTGTCTGTGTTTATTTGCAAACTATTAAGGCGACAATAGCTCTATAGCTTGTTAATCATTAACTGTAATGAGTTCGGCGATTCTGCTAGGATAACAATGTCATCTGCATAGAGCAAAGTTTTTATATTGATGCCATCAACTACAATTCCCGCGGGTAGAAACTCTGAGATATCATCCAAAAATAATGAAAATATTAACGGGCTGAGTAAACATCCCTGTCTTACACCAATTGTAATCTCGAACGATTCTGAAAGCTCATTTCCCGTCCAAACCATCGATTCATTTTTTTCGTAGAGACTTTGAAGGGTCCTTAAAAACTTTGTGGATACTCCTATTTGCGATAGTTTGTAGAAGAGGCAGTTTCTATTTACTTTGTCGAATGCAGCTCGAAAGTCAATAAAGAACGCGTAAAGTTTTTTCCCTTGATTAAGGTAGATTTCAGCAATGCTTGTGAGGTTGAAAATTTGATCCACTGTGGAATATCCTTCTCTGAATCCAGCTTGAAACTGACTCAGCTTCTTGTTTTCTTTTACCCACTTAGTTAGTCTTGCATTCATCATCCCGGTGAAAATGTTTGTAATTGTATTCATGAAGGATATGCCTCTATAATTTTCCGCATTATTCGGATCACCTTTTTTAAAAATGGGAAAAATTATCGACTTTTGAAATTCTGCCGGTACCTTTGTTTGGCTGTAAATGTAGTTGAAAGCGTTCAAGAGGTTTTCCAGAAAGTTGATCGGCGCGTTTTGGAAAAATTCATAGGGAATCCTATCTTCCCCTGGGGCTTTGTTCAGTTTCGCTTTTCTTAAAGCCTCATACAGCTCTTCTAGTTCAAAACATGAGTCCAGATTTTCCTCATACACTTGAGGCATAGCATAGTGAAAAATAATTTGTGGTCGTTGTGGTTTTAGTAATGATTGAAAGTGAGTTTTAAGCTCGTTTAC
This sequence comes from Eupeodes latifasciatus, assembly GCA_920104205.1. Classification (NCBI taxonomy): domain Eukaryota; kingdom Metazoa; phylum Arthropoda; class Insecta; order Diptera; family Syrphidae; genus Eupeodes; species Eupeodes latifasciatus. The sequence continues at coordinate 64,875,138 of OV049924.1, read as the reverse complement.
GCCAACCAAGGCTCCAACTTTATATGCGGTTCCATTTAATTTTTTCGCCATAGACCAGAACTCTTTACTATTTCCGATTCCCGAGATTTCTTTGGCCATATCATTGAAATATTGTGTTTTTGTACGTTCACAGATCTCTTTGTATTGGTTATTGGCTTCGACGTACATTTTCCTAGTGGTTTCTGAATTAAATTTCCTAAATAAATTCAGATTTCCCAAAGATTTTTTCCTAGCCTTGGAACAATTCTCGTCAAACCACGGTTGTTTTTTAATTACATTGTTTCTTAATGCTTTTGGTGCAGCTACAAATTGTATGATTGCTGTGAGAAAACTGGGGTATATAAGGGCATGGTTCCACTCTGATGACAGCATACTAACGCACTCATTCAGTTGTCTGCGGTATTCACTTGCTTGTCTTTCTTTCCAAATGAGTTTTGGAAGAAGCGAAAGTTCTTTAGTTACCGGTATTTTTTCCAATCACAGCACAGTCAACAGTTAGAGGCATGTGATCCGAAAATGTCTGATTTTCTATCTGCATGTTTTGAACTATGTTATGCCAGTTTCAATTTATCAGACCATAGTCTATTGTGGAACATCCATTCCCCCTTACGAACGTAAATTCACCTTCATGGTCGCCTGATGTTCTTCCATTGAGTAAGCATATATCGAAGCTATCACACGTCTCTATTAATTGTTTCCCTTTTGCATCAGTAGTTTCATCCTTCGAATTTGTTGCTATATTTGAAAAGCATTCCACTTCTCCTTTATTAATAGGGGCTACCTGATCTCTTCCAACTCTTGCATTAAAGTCGCCAATTAGCAAGACATTATTGAAGAAAATCAACCAGTTCATTGAAGTCCATTTGCCAGTTGCAACAGTTTATATACACAGGCACAATCTGCATGAGGTTACCATCAATTTCTATTTTAACTACATATCTGCCTTCCGTCCGTATGAAGCTACAACTTGAATTCGACGAGAACTGTTTTTTAATACCAAAAAGCATTCCTCCACTCGCTCTTCCTGCTGTATGAGTTCACACTGCCGCATTCCAAACCAACTCAAATCCATCAAACAAGTTTTTGAAATTATCGTAACAATTTTCCATTAAAAAGGTTTCATAAAGAAAGAAAATATCGTGGCTTTTTACATAATCAAAAAAATCTAAATAATTACTCTTGTTTTTTAACCCAGCCACATTATAAGATAAAATTTTAAAATTTATTTTCTTTTTATTTTTAACAAACTTATTACTAGGGCAGACGGCAACACTATTAGGACTGATAATTAGGCAGTTGGTTATATGTCTTCGCTGAAAAATTATTGTAGTTTGAAGCTACAGATGTCGCTGTATATTATTTATAAATTTCCAAAAAGATGTTGGAGATTGCTTGAGATTACTTTCAACAGAATGAATATAATTAGAATAAAGAAATTTTGAAAGAAAAACAAACTCTTTCCTGAGACGAGAAAAAACTGCATAAGAATCATCGGAAGGTTTTTCTTTATATTTTTTAAACGCTGCATTTTTAGCATTTTTCAAATTTAATATTCTTTTATTATACCAAACCGGATGAGAGCAAACTTTCCCACTATACATAGGTATACAATCATTTAAAACATTGTTAAAAAATAATTTAAAGCAATGGAACTTTTCATGTATATTTTTATCCAGAAACTCATTTGACCAATTAATATTACTAAAACAATTATTCATCAAAGATAAATTATGAAAATTAAATTTATAAACCATTTTAAAACTATTAAATTTGCTATAATTATCATGATTGTAGTTCTTAAGACAAATATCAATAGATTTATGGTGAACAGAATTCGAAAGCAAAGGGCAATTCTCCATGACAGAAGATTGTAAATCTTCAGAAATAAATACTAAATCTAAAAATCTTCCAAGCGAATTAGCAACATTATTTATTTAAATAAGATTATTAGATAATAATGAATCAATTAATAAAATATCAATATCCGATTGAAGAGAAAATGGTACAAGGCAATTGTTATTTGTTGATGACCAAATTATATCACCGCAATTAAAATCACCAATTACACAAAATTTATAATTCATATATTCTGGCATGGAGGTAACCATATCAATATTTGACAAATGTTTTTCTTATTATAAATAAAGAGCTTTTAGGTGGAACATAACTCAAGAATATCAGGAAACCACAGCCAACAGCATCCACACGCACACAAAGTTGATCAATATGTGAATTATCAGCAACAACCACATCAATGTCAACAGCAATAGCTCCAAGAATGCGCTTCGCAGCAATCAAAACACCCCCTCCTCTTGATTTGTTAACATCAATGCGATCATGACGAAAAACGGAGAAGAAAGATGTATCAAAAAACTCTTCATCATATATGCCTACATGTAGCCAAGTTTCAGTAAATAGAAAAATATCATACTGACACCAGCAGGCATCAATAGCAAAAAATAGTTCTCTCAGCTTAGAAGAAAAAAAGGTTCATATTTTGATAGTACATACTGATCTCTGAGTTTTTATTGTTATTTTGTAAGTGGAGAGCATTGATAGTTTGAGCATGAGTGATTGATGGTAATGTAGATGTTAAATTGTTGTTGGAGAGTTTTTGTTTTTTGGAAAAAATTTAAAGTTTTTTACATACACATTTACAGGCCAATTATTTACATTGGTTGCATCAGTTATTTTGTCCGCAGGTATACCGACTTTAAAATTTATGAATTTAAGTTTGCTTATATCATCATCTTTTTTTATGAGTTTATAGCACTTAACGTCATCAAAAGGAATTTTTAGTTTATTAGATACATAGTTTTTAATTGTTAGTTCAGAAGTTGATATTGAGAATTTGGATACATGTAACCATTTTATTGGGGATACAACGTTCATATCATCGGGCAAGTTGTCAACACCGACGATCACTGCACGACGACTTCGATTGTTAGGCAAATTAAGCACATTCAAATTTTCATTTTTAGCTAAACCATTATTAGTATTGTTGTTTATATCAGTTAAAAATTGAGTTGCCTTCAAACTGGTATTGTTTCTTAAAATAGGCATAGCACAAGGCACGGGTAAACAGGATTCATGGTGTTGATTAAAAGTGTTTAGACACGATTCGCTCGCATCAGAAACAAAGTTATTATTGTTTTTTGCCGGCTTGTTTTCAACATTTACTAAATTTTGAGAAAAATCAAACTGACAATTTTCTAACAAAAAATAAAAACCTAAACACAATATTACTAAAAGTTGGTAAAAATTTACTTTCGACTCAAATATCTTTTCAAAAATTAAAAATATTGGTTTCAAACTAGTTTTATCTCACAGTAAATATTGTTTTCGACATTCAGTTCATTTTTTTATAAATATCCAACAGTCCGTTTTTAATAAAAAAATAAAATATACAAAAAATAGTACGCATATTTCGTAAACATTGATGTTCGGTTCTTAACATTGTGTTCGGTTAGAAAACATGTGCTTCAAATTAATTTCATTCATTCAATTTGTATTTGTTTTTATAAAAAAATAAAAACTTTTAAGAAATGCTACTAAAATTGGTAAAAATTGGCTAACGACTAAAAATCTCGTTAACAAAAATAGATTTTGAAATCAAACTATTTCATCATATCCAAAATATTGTTAGTTATTTTTAAATATTTTAGAATAATTTAACTGATAACTTTTTTAACAAAACACGAGAACCCAAAAAGTTTTAAGCAAAACAAATCGACAGACGGGATGGCAAGTTATCAGTGTGAGATTGATTTGATCATTTGAGAGTTGGACTAACATTCTTAGAAGATATCGCAACATTATGTTCCCTTTTAATAAGGTATTCCGAACCTAGACAGGTGCAGTTACACACACAGTTAAAACTCCTTTAAATTACCAACAAGTCATCTCAGCGCAGACCCTACTCAGAATCCCTTTTTTTTATAACAATAGACTTTTTTTTCCCAAACAATTTACGAAATATAAAACGAAGATGATTTCATAAATTGACATGAAATTTACTTTATTCAAAAGATAATCTTTTGGCATTATACGGTTTTTGGCTTCTGACCGATTTACCGGTTAATAACATGAAATTATATGCTTACCAAACGTTTCCTTAAAAATAATTCAATTGAGGCACTAGCTGTATGACATGTTGCGCCATCTTGTTGAATCCACAGCTCAATGCACATCATAAACAAAACATTCAGTTATAACGGCTCTAAGGCAGTCAGCATTGTCTATAACGTTCTGGCCAGTATCGTTTTCAAAGCAGTACGCACCAATTATTCCACTAAACCATAAAACACACCAAAAAGTCAGTTTTTGTGGAGGTAATATTGTCTCAACATACACTTGAGGATTATCATAACCCCAAATACGGTAGATTTGTTTATTGACATATCCATTCAACCAAAAGTGAGCTTGGAATGAAACCATGGTTTTCAAAATAAATGTGCATAATTTAGAAGCGTCCTTCAGCTAACAGTATATTCATGGTAAAATGTTAAACAAAACTAAAAATAAATCACTTAGCTGACAAATTGGCCGCTAGTCAAAAGTGTTTCCAACTTAAAGTTCTTCACCTCTAAGGAAAACATCCGTTGCATTGCTGTAGCTGTTTCATATAGCAAATCTCTTGAAGGTGATTTTACTTTCGAAGTAGTAAACAAACCCGAAAAATCTTGACTTCAACCACTTCAATATATTTACTAATAAACTAATTATTTCATTGTTGTACTATTTAATTAGCTGTATGAAATGACAATTAAAATTTCGGTGCATTAACCTACTACATATCACAAATCATGTGACCAACATAAACCAGAGAACCCCTCAGAAATACAAATCCACTCAATTTCAAACAATCACAATCCATATAATTTTGATATATTATCTGAAATACCTTATATTATGCTTACCCGCAGAATTAATCACTTGAAATTCCACTTACGTAACAGTTTTGATTAATTCATAAGTACATCTCTCAGTGCATCCGCCCTAAACAATAATAATGCCTATTTCTACCAAGCTAAATATATGTTTGGTACGTCCTACCTATAATTATAATTATTTAGAAATGCCTGACGCGGTACCACCTCCTCCATCAACCTTTTTATACGTAAACGTAACTACAGAGGTATACCCTCATCAGGACTTAAGGAATACACGCAAATACATCATCTCATGGTTTTCTCTAAATCAAAACCGTGTGACATTAATCACATTATCTTGGTTATGTTATGACATAAGATTCGCAATACCAAAATGGAAACGCTGGAAGCTTTTTGCGTGTACCTATATTCGCTTCGAACTCTCTTGCGAATGCTAGATACTATACCTCCCCCACTGCGACTACCACGGCACCGCATTGCCTCACTGACAAAATAAGATGTATTTAGCGTCTAATCATCATCATAAACATCATCTACTTCAGTGATAATAATAATGAGGGTTCCCTGTGGCACCCCGTGTATATTTGTATGCGGTTCACCAATAATTATAATTATTATGTCAAAACTATAAATGTTTTAATTAAAATACAATAATTGAAGTTGAACTCAAAATTAATGTAGATTCATATTGCTTTAAGGACTAGAAAAGCATACAATGACTGCAAAATATATACCAAGTCCTTACAAAGTCAAAATCTTAATTCAACAAAAATAAAATAAAATCGAATGTCCTTGGGACTTTTTAATCAAAAATATACGATGCGCTATGTGTGTAGGAGTTGTATTATAATCCTTATTGCTTTTTCGTATTCTATTTAAATCTTAAGGAATATAAGATGGATGGATGGGAATGGGAAACAGTCTGATGGGGTAATGGTCTTTGCTTCTAAGATGCGAGTTTCTGCTTTTGTCGAGCACTATGTAGATTTTGACATTGCTCGAAGAAGAGAAAATTTCTTCCGAAAAATAGACATCACCATTACCATGATGATGATGCATATAAATTCCCTCCAAGGACTCTAAAGAAATTAACAAGAACAAAATCGTTCTTGTTCCTCTCTTTGGTCACAATAGGAATCTTTGGTATTATATATGCCCGGCGTTTTTGTTATTTTTGTATTGTCAAAGCTGTTTTCATCATTTTCATCTTCTTGTTTCTACAATAAACAAACTAGCAATAAAATTTGAAACACGAAAGGATAAGCCCTTAACGAAACTTGTATATAGGGAAGGGAGTTATATATACACAGTTTTTTATGTGATGTGTTTGTTTGTTTATACACAAAGTTTTAAGAGGGATTGCCTCAGTTTTATTACCAACAACTATGTCCTTTTTAGATATATACTATGTGAATACGAGTATGTCAACACGGTGGAATTTAAAAGGTCCCTTGAGCTATGAAATATACGACAATGGTAATTCTATTCAACTTAAGTGTGTGTGCACCAGAACGTGGGCTCGAGTAAAATACGAGTAATACTCTTATACCCATACCCAATTCTTGTTTATATTGAGTCTAAGTGGAATAAGACACAATTTATATTAGCCATCTTGGGAATCACAAAACAAACAAACAAACAAAAAAGGAAGAAAACAGAAGTAAACAAGGGACTTAAAGAAACTATAAAGGTGTACAATACAAAGGACAAGGAGCTAAACCAATCCCAGAAATTTATTACATGCAAAGCTAAAGTTAACGTTTCAATTTTAAGGACCATTAAGCTTAAAACATGGACTTGACGATCAGGATTTTGTTCCTGGCCTCACTCAAAAAGTTTCTCCATCTATCCTCATCGCAAGCCAGCACCATCTAGTTCCAGCGGATTTCAAGAATTCGGTTATCTAGCCTATGCAATCTTGTCAGCGACAGCGTAACCATGGTCTTCTTCTGTCGCTGAGCTGGTTCCTCTTCACTCATGATTCCTTTTCACTGATGGACAATCGTCACTCATGCGAGCTATTAATGCGTAGCCCGTGGCAGTCTATCGAGCTTTATTCTATTCACGAAAAATGCTGGTAGATTGAATTCAGAATCTCCGAAATCGTCCTTCCCCACATACAGGCACAACAATACTCTGTAGGACTTTCCTCTCGAACGCACCAAAGACGTCGGAATGCATTTTTACCAAGCACCCAAGTCTCGGATCTAGATGTGAGTACTGGCAGAACTGTAAAGCAGCAGCTTGGAAGTTGTGATAAGGTTTCCGAAAGACTAGAGTAGGTTTTGTTGAGTTTGAACAACGGATAGCCTATGTCTTCGTCTGTTGTTATAAGCTACTACTATTGAACGATCTGGATGGAATCAATTCGATTCGATCTAGATGAAGAAATCGTTTATAGCTTGTAAGGTTCATCCGAAGATGTCGGGTGGACCTGGTGGCCATTCTATCGTAGGTGACCTTGAATTCAATAAACAGGTGATAGGTTAAAATATTGCATTTCCACTTGTGTCTTCCTCTACTGCGCTATCCTGTGGGTGTGGATTCGGAGACTTTCTGGGCTGGAGCATTGGTGCAGCTCTACGTGACAATGTACCAGCCATCTTAGTCGTTGGACTTTTACCCTTCTGGCTAAGTCTACGTCGCTGTACAGCCCGTACAGCTCGTCGTTCCATCTTCTCCTCCACTACCCTTCTATGCATACGGGACCGTAGATCACACGAAGAACTTTTCTCTCGAAACGACCCAAGGTGTTTTCATCCGCTTGTGTCATAGTCCATGCTTCTGCACCGTATAGCAGGAAGGGGATGATGAGGGTTTTATATTGCAACACGGACGAAATTTGCATGGCTTTATACAATTAGTCCCTGTAGATGCTGTCATATGCGGCCTTGGAATCGATAAAAAGATGGTGGGTGTCAATTTGATGTTCTTGGGTTTTTCCAGGATCTGCCGTAATGTGAATATTTGATCGACTGTGGACTTTCCTGGTCTAAAACCACACTGATAAGGACCCATCAGGTTATTGACAATGGGCTTTAGACGTTCACATATTACGGCGGAGAAGATTTTGTAAGCGATGTTAAGTAGACTGATTGTTCCATATTTGGTGCAGTTAAGATGGTCTCCTTTTTCAGAATCAGGCAAACAATACTAACGTTCCATTCATCGGGCATGCTTTTTTCCGATCATATCTTACAGATAAGTTGTTGCATGCTATCTAACTAACTAACTAACTTAATTATCTCCAGCTGTTTTGAAGAACTCGGCATCTTAGATATGGCAATCTTTACTTCGTCTAAGTCGGCAAGACGGGATTGTTGGCTTTCGTCTCCTCACCATTGACTGCGGTTCCACTATGATGTTTTCAATTTCGTTTTTGCAGCCTTCGGTTCTAGGTTTATGGGCTTGTGAATTTCGTATCCCCTGCTCATAAAACTTTCGAACTTCATTCCTGCTTTAGAACCTGTCACATCTTCGACCGCACGCTTCTCATGCTCTCCAGCACGTGAGAGGCGGTTTCTCTGATTGCAATTTGGCAATGTTGCCACTGGTTCTCGATACATTGTGTTGGCGGCAAAGAACTTCCAGAGAGTTTACTTATAACTCGGTCGGAAAATTATTTGGCGATCTCTGGAGATTATAGCCGTTCGACGTTGTATCTTCTCCCAGCATCTCCCTGTTTTGCCTTGAGTCTGGAAACCCGAAGTGCTACCTTGGCTACAACGAGGTAGTAGTCCGAGTCGATTTTAGCTCCCGGAAAGTTCGGACATCCATGATGCTGGAAGCGTGTCTGGCGTCGATCGCAATATGGTCAATCTGGTTGACGGTAGATTGATCTGGAGATCTCCAAGTTCCTTTGTGGATGTTGAGGTGTGAAAACGCGTACTGGCTACCATGACGTTTTGCCCCGCAGCAAAATCTATGAGCCTGAATCTGTTGTTAGAAGTGTTGTCGTGCAGTCTGTTTTTTCCGATTATTCCCGATTTTCAATCTCTTCTAGTCGTTAAGCAATTCATTAAAGTGTACTTCCTATGGATTCAGTATGCTTGCAGGATTGGTAATTAGATACCATCATAGATTGGTAGAACTTTCGAGTTTTGTGCATACCTCGCTCTCGGCTTTTTTCTGTTTCATATATCAAATTGTTCTTCCTGTCTGATTTTGACCCCGTTTAAAGGCGTTTTTCTGTTCTTTGTATTCCTCTCCGCACTCAAGAGTTCATCAAACCAGTTCCTCCGATCCCAATGACTGCTGCTATTTTTAAAGCATGTTCACTTATCACCTACACCCCCTACTTACTCTTCTTTAATCGTGCTCATAAGACGAATCCTATAGCATGACCAAAGGTGTTACTGATATTTATGCTGCATAGGGCAGCCGTGTTGATTCGAACCTAATTGGCGGATGCAATACGTCTTCTCAAGGTGTATTAAAACGTGGTCAATTTGGTTACGAGTGACTATACCAGATGACTTTGTAGATTTCTTCTGTAATTCTGTTAACGCTTTATTCATTTTCGTTTTTGAGCTGATCGAAGGCCTCAAGTGTCAGCTTTTAATACCCTGTAACTGACATTTTTTGTTTTTAAGTATTAACTCATATATGTATGTAGGATGCCGCAAACATAAAAAATGAGCCAAAGAAATAAAAGAGACGTTTTCGTTTCGACAATTTATTACAAAATTGATTTGGTTTTCTTTAAAACTATAGAATGATACCTTGGTTTAACAAAGAAAAGTATTACATGGGTTAAAGAACAAACTGTTTTATCATTCGATATTGTTCCGCTTTAAATAAAATATATTCATATAATATATAAGTTTTACAGGTTTATATAAGTAAGGTAAGATATAAATGTAATTGTATATGATTTTATACAGGGTGTTTCATTATGATATTAATCTTATGTTATGTGGGTTTATAAAATAAAATGTGCTACATATACAAAATATAATAACTATTCTTTTATCTGATGGTCGAATAAACATTAAAAATAAGCTATAACAAAGCACAGCATTTTAGCATAGCTTCATTTGGCATGTAATAACAAAAGCTTTTGTTTAAACTACAAAAAGGAATAACCACGAATAATTAAATTAAACTTAACAAGAACTATAACCTTATGTAGGTACCTATTCTACGAGTATTGTATTCTATGTTATTTCGATTCATGTGAAAACCTCTTTGTCGGTGGTATACTTAATTTATTTTCGGTTTTAATAAACAATGATATAACTTCATCGATATAGATTCCAACTTGCGATATCTGTCATTTAATGGATTCGTAAAAAAAATTACTTAAGACTTCCATAAAATTTATAATCACTAATTTTATTCCTTTTATAGGTAAAGTAATATTGGAAAACCTTAGAAAAGGTGCTAAATTTTTTGGTATAAAATAAAAATTAAAAAAGAGGCTGGGATGGGACAAAAACTGATAGTCTGTCGATTTGTCTTACTTAAATGGTTTGTAGGTTTTCGTGTTTTGTTAAAAAAGTTGACAGTTGTATTATTCTAAAAAAAATAATAATTACCAACAACGTTTAGCAATGATGAAATAGTTTGATTTCAAAATCTAATTTGTTAACGAGATTATTAATACGACATATCCACAAGGTCTGATCACAAGGGACAAGCTACAATGGGCTCTCAACAGCTTCAAACCATTTAAATCTGCAGGACCAGATGGAATAATACCAGCCGAGCTACAAAAGACTTCTGACACAATTGCACCAATCCTTGAGGCAATTTTTACCAGCTGTCTTTACCTGTTCCATGTTCCCTCGGCATGGCGAGAAGTTAAAGTTGTTTTTATACCCAAGGCAAGTAAATGCTCGCAAGTCAATCCTACAGATCTACGACCTATAAGACTATCATCATTCCTTCTTAAGACCTTGGAAAGATTGATTGATATCCATTTAAGGGCAAGTATTGATACAAGACTTCTGTCTTCGTCTCAACATGCCTACTGTAAAGGTAAATCGGTGGAAACAGCGTTACACACCGTAGTACGCACCGTCAAATATTCCCTCCATCATAAAGAGTTCACTATGGTTGCTTTCCTTGACATCGAAGGTGCCTTTAACAACGTTGACACATCTGCAATCACATCTGTACTAACATCTCTAAATGTAGAGAGTTCACTTCGGGAGTTAATTCATTTAATGCTTACTAGCAGAATAATTAACTAAAAACTGGGCAACTCTTCTGGCAGACGATTCGTTAGTAGAGGGACACCGCAAGGTGGTGTTCTATCCCCTCTCCTCTGGAACCTAGTGGTGAATGAAATCCTAACTAGTCTGGATGCGGAGGGTTTCAGAGTGATAGCCTATGCGGATGACGACACGTTGCTATAGCAGTTTCAGGAAAGCATCTCAACACGTTAAAAGAACTCTTACAAAATGCCTTAGACAGACTAATACTTTGGGCTGATCGGTTTGGACTGGGCGTTAACCCACACAAAACTTATTTAGTCTTATTTTCGAGGAGATACAAAATTCCATTTGTCAACCCTCCCCATATTAAAGGAATCCAATTAAAATTCTAAGACGAGGCTAAATACCTGGGTCTTGTCTTAGATAAAAACCTAAATTGGAAACGCAACGTACAGGAAAGAGTCAAAAAAGCTACTGTAGCTCTCTTTTCTTGCAAAAAAGCCATCGGTAATAAATGGGGCTTACAACCCAGAATCACGCATTGGCTATACACATTGGTAATCAGACCGATTTTAATGTACGGTGTGGCAGTATGGTGGACTGCTTTAGAGAAAAGTTTACTCTACCTAACACCTCTTGACATTTTTAGCAAACAAATAGCTGCAAGCTCTGCTATTCGCCTCAAAGCTTCGTCGCAGTGGACTAACAACAACATTGGCCACTCTGTAATTTTTAGTTATTTAGAATCAATTCCAAAGCACACAGACTACACCATCCCCCAACTGCAATTCGACAGAAATTTCCAGATTTCTATACCTCCCAGATCTTTTTGGAAGGATAGGACATTCCTGGAAGATGAGTCAATACATTTCTATACAGATGGGTCAAAAACAAAAGAAGGGGTTGTTGGAGGTGTGTACTCTGAACGACTGAAATTAAGTCTCTCATTCCGCCTTCCCAATCATTGTAGCGTGTTCCAGGCGGAACTTTTGGCGATAAAATAAGTCTTGTCCTGGCTTAAAGAAAACGTGATATCAACATCTGATATCCGTATTTTCTCAGACAGTCAGGCCGCTATCAAATCTCTGGATTCTGTCTCTACAAACTCTATAACAGTCCATAACTGTCGATCATCTCCAATGGAGTTGGCAGCACAACAGTTTAATATTCACCTTTGCTGGATGCTGGGCCATAGAGACATTCCAGGTAACTGTAAGGCAGATGAACTCGTCAGGAACGGTACAGTACAGCCC
>OV049924.1:64721241-64862335 GCA_920104205.1 Eupeodes latifasciatus | reverse complement strand
GTCTATAAGAAATCCTTTTCGAAAAATGGTGTGTTTTTAAAAGTTGATTAAAATGTTTAATGACTCATGGAAACCAAGAACCTAAAAAAGGAGTCATAAAGATATTGAAGCTTAGAGGGTAACTTTCCATTCATGTCAAGCTGTCGATATTTATCGATTTATTTTAAAGATAAAGAAAATTTTAAGTGTTTTCAAGGTACTTGATTCGAAAATCAGAAATTCTTAGTTATTTTTGTAGGTTTTTTTTTTTTTTTTTTTAAAGTAAAATAATAGTTGTCTATTGGAATATTCTAAAAAGTTAACTATAAGTTAAAAACAATATTTTGCACGTAATAAAATACGTCTAATCTCATTATCCCGAGGTATTTTAGTCGAAAACCAATTTCATAATCAGATGGAGCAATGTTTGGGAGAATAAGGCGGATGAGGTAGGATTTGCAGTCTTAACGTTTCCAAGTAGGTACGTTTTAATCACTTTTGCAATGTGGGGTCAGGGGTTCTCGTGCTGTAAAATCACTTTATCGTGCCTCTTGCTGTATAGCAGACGCTTGTGTTTTAAGTCTCGACTCAAACGCATTAATTGCCTTCGATTAAGGTTACCTGTGATTTTATCACTTGGTTTTAACAATTCATAGTTCACTACGTGCGTCGTCGCGTCGTCGAGCTGGTCCCACCAGATACACAGCATGATGATGACTTTATTTCTTGCGTGTAGGGTTATCGTCATACACCCACGTTTTGTCCCCGGGTACAATGCAATTTAGAAATCCTTTTCTTTTTTGCCTCCGAAGCAACTGTTCACGAACACTTAAACGCCACAGTTCAATGTCTCTTCGTTTCAATTTATATGGAACGTAACGCAAGTTCCAATTTTCTGAATCATACCCATGACTTTAAGACTATTTGAAGTCGTTTGCTGTGTCACTCCCAATGAACTTGTCAATTCTTCTTGAGTTTGACGCGAGTTTTCACTTAATTATTTCTCCAATTACGCATTTTCAAAAAGTCTCTCTCTTTCACCAATATACGCCATCCAGTCCTCCACGTTAAAGTCACCATTCTTGAAGCGTTGAAACCACTCACGACACGTTATCTTACTAATAGCATCCTCACCATACGTACTTGAGACCAGTTGATGAGACTCAGCCACAGTTTTCTTCATATTTAAACAAAAAAGTAGAACCCCCCTCAAATGCCAAAAATTCGGGTCTTAAACTGGCATTTTTAAGCGAAAAAAAATTAAAGATGCACACATAAATCTATGAATGTTGAAATGGGGTTATGTATGTTGGCGGATGTCCAAACTAACTGCCTCACATTTGTGATCTTTTTATTTCGACCTCTACTTCCACTTGTAGCCACCTATCGGAGGAAAGTTATACACCTTGTAACAAAAATTTCCAGATGTTAAAAAGGTAATTCTTCGATGTATAAAATTATTTCAGAGACAAAATAATTGTTCGTTCGCAAAATATTAGAGGCGTCACAATATTTGTTTGATTTAGATTTTATAGGGAGGTGAAGAAATGACAACAATTTCAATTCGACAACTAAGACTTCTTATAGAAAGTTAAAAATAATGGTTTGAATTATAGGGAAAGCTTTTAAAAAAATTTAGTTTTCTTGAAATCGGCTCCAAGAATGATTTTAAAATAAAAAAGAGGCTGGGATGCGACCCACACTGAAAACTTCCCATCCCGTCTGTCGATTTGTCTTGCTTCAAAGTTTGTAGGTTTTCGTGTTGGGTTAAAAAAGTTGTCAGTTGAATTATTCTTAAAAATTTTAAAATTACCAACAATATTTTTCATATAAAGAAATAGTTTAGTTTGAAAATCTAGTTTTGTTAAATAAAAAACCAATTTTAGTAGCATTTCTTAAATTTTTACTAATTAGATGAATTAAATTAATTTGAGAGATATCAAGAACCGAACATCAATTTTTACCAAATTTGCGTACTATTTCTTGTAGATTTTATTTTTTTATGAAAAAATGGACTGTTGGATTTTTATAAAAAACCACTGAATATCGAAAACAATATTTTCTGTGAAATAAAAAAAGTTTGAAGACAATATTTTTAATTTTTAAAAAGCTATTTGAGTCGAAAGTAAATTTTTACCAAGTTTTAGTATTGTTTTTTGTTAGGTTTTTATTTTTTGTAAAAAAACTGTCAATTCGATTTTTCTCAAAATTTTTCCGAATGTTGAAAACAATAATTCTTATAAGTTAAAATTCGTTGGAAGCCAAAATCTCAAAATTTTAAAAAGATATTTGAGTCGAAAATCAATTTTTACCAACTTTGAGTAATGTTTTTTTTTAGGTTTTTATTATTTATAAAAAAACTATCAATTCGATTTTTCTCAAAATTTTACCAGATGTCAAAAACATTATTCTTCGTTGCACAAAATTGTTTTGGAGATAAAATCATTTTGTACTCGTAAAATTTTCGAAGTGACAAATTTTTTTTTCAGTTTTTTTGATTTATAAAAAAAACTGTTAACTGGATTTTTTTCAAAAAATATACTTGTTTGGTATCACGTTACAATATATTATATAAAATTTAATTCAAGTCTCTAGCATTTTTGGTTCGTAAGATATTAAGGGTTAACCAAAATGTTCACTTTTTTTTTAAACTCCTATGGTAAAAAAAAAACACCCACGCAATTTTCTTGAGAGCCCTTTCTGCATCTTTCTGCCTTATTATCTGTATAACAAAATTTATTTGAAGTCGATACCTCTTCTGGTTCTTGAGCTATGGACAACGAAAAAAACGTCGCGAACGTACGGACATACGGACGTATGTACACACGCACGCACAGACATCTTTCTAAAAATCTTTTATTTCGACTCTAGGGACCTTGAAACGTAGAGAAATGTCAAAATTTTCAATTTGACAAATCGGACCCATTACAATAACTTCCTATGGGAAGTTAAATATATTTAAAATGAGGTTGGTTTTGAATAGTACAGTTTTCGTTTTTATCGCAATAATAAATAATGTAAATAATGTAAGAAATATTTGTATAATCAAATTTTTGTTTTTAAAATATTTAAACTTTAACTATAAGAGCAACAACATACAACCCATTCATTTAATTTAGTAACTTTTTACCTATACAACTCAATAACCATGAAATTTAATTTTCCGTCCATTCAAATAAGCCATTTATGTAGGTGCATCATGTTAGAGAACAATGTTCACGCAGTATGATGCAAATTATTATGTGAATGGTGTTTCACAGAATATCTACATCCATACATGTTATTGATGTTTATATAAAATTAATTTCTATAAAAGGATTCTGCTATCCCTTCCAAAATCACAGAACACATTTTGAATGGACCAACATAAATCTCTAATTGCTTAAAAAGGACATGAATGCATAATAATAGTGAACGCAGAAATAGTTAAGTAGATAACTTTGGACTAACTATGTAGGTAACTAGGGTACCTACATTTGCAGGGTTTAGGAAAATCGACCTTTCGCTTCACTTTTCTCTATGTTTTAAATGTTTTAATATCAAATTATGTTCCTTCATGTATTATCATAATTTTAGAAAACATTTCATATTATTGGTTTCCATTATTATTCTTATTTTTTCAAATTTATTGTTATTTGAAATTATTCATTTCAAGACTATAAAAATAGTGATTTTTACGAAAATTGCTTTACAGGATGTTTATAAATCATGGACTTAAAATTGATGTTTTTTAGAAAGAGGAATTACCAGCGAAAATAATAATTAAATATATTAGATGCAGCAACAGTCCGTAGAGAACCCGGTCCTAGTGACTTACAACTATATTAATGTAATATTCCGGCAAATTTGAGAAACCAGGAGGAATGCGGTCTAAGTTGGGTACTTTCTATTTATAATGCTGTGGTTGATTGTCACTATGCTGTTATTGCTCTCACTGAGACTTGGCTAATTGATGACATTTCTAACGCTGAAATTTGCAGCAATGATTATGATGTTTATAGAACGGATAGAAATAAAATCTGCACAGAACTAACTAAAGGAGGTGGTGTACTGATTGCAGTTAAAAGTTACTTAAAGAGTAGGCAAATATGTCTTTTAAACCCCTCAGGTTTGGTTGAACAAATATGTATTCTTGTGGACTTTCCTTATAATTTAAACAAAATAAGTATTAATGTATATAATGTTGTTAATGAAACTGAAGCTTTCGTTTTAGATTCTATGTCAGCCTTAAATTGTGTTACAGTTAAATAATGTTGTAAACTCTATCGGAAGAATTTTAGATCTTGTTTTTGTACATAAAGATTTTGAAATAATTCTATCAGAAGAGGACTTTCCTCTTTTAAATAATAATATTTACCATAAAGCATTATGCATTAAGTTAAAATGTATTTCATTTAATAACTTAAATTTTTCAAATAATGTAATTAATTATATACATCACTTTAACAAGGCCGATTATATCGGCATCAATAATTTTTTGAATAGTATTGATTGGAATGCAATTTTGAGTTTCCGAAGCATTGAAAGTAATTATGAGACTTTTTTAAGTATTATATATGAAGCATTTTATTCATTTGTCCCGGTTAAACGATTGAAGATAAATGATAAACCCTTTTGGTACACGAAAGGCCTATCACGTTTAAAGAATGCAATGTTTAAAATGCAAAGTAAGAGTATGGTCGATTTGGTTTTCCGAAGCGAATATTGTCGTCTACGTAGAGAATACGAGTAGGTATATTAAAAAGTTTTTGCATAGGTGTCACATATTGACGGACAACCCTGCTCAGAGCTGGGACCGATCAGGTTGCCGAACGGGCCCATAGGTCGTTTTGACAACTCTGTTCCATTTTTCGTATGTCATTATTCATTCCCAACCACTCAGCCATGGATACAACAGTTTTCACTTCATTTTCTTTTTACTGAATAAGATTTATATAGATTATAATAAATTTCTATTTAACAAACAACTAACTCTTTTTGATTTGTTAAATTAAAAAAGAAAAGAAAAATATACAACAATTGGCGAACGAGGCTGTGGAGTAAAACCCAGAACAAATTACATGGGCACATACATATATACACATTTTAACGAGGGAAGAAACATTTTGAGGTTAAGTTACAGCGTGCAAATTGGTTTGGTAAATTGAGGTACGTACATACTTATTACACAAATTACATTACTTTTTACAAATATTACAAACGAACTGCAGTACGCCAAGACTTTAACTAAATATAAAATAAAATAAAATAAAATAAATACAAATTCATATGTATATACTCGAGAAAAGTCATCAGCGTCATGTCAACTACTAACATCGATGACACCTTGAAGAAATTAGTCGAAGCTCTTCTTCAGGTCCCTACAAAAATAACCCCCGCGACTCCAGCTCAACCATCTCAAGGCATAAATTTGCAATCATTCGACGAAAATAATGAAACCTTCGATTCGTATTTACAAAGAATCGAAAATTATTTGGATCTCAGAGGTTGGTCATGCAAAGATGTAGAAGGTGACAAAATTTGCGTCAAAATAATGCTTAATTGTCTTAGCCCAAAACTTTATCACACCCTTACATGTTTGACCGCCCCTGATAATCCAAAAAACAAAAAATTTCAAGATTTAATAGCCTTGTTACGTTCGCATTTATGCCCTATACCGAGCGAAATTTCTGAACAGCATAAATTTTCAAATAGAGTTCAGCTGACTTAAAGAAGATGTCTACACATTGCAACTTTGTATGCAGCAGTTGTAAAAATTCAACTAATTCAACTCATCTTAGATCTCAATTCGTTAGGGGAATTCGCAACAATGATATTCGTGAAAGACTCTTACAGCAAGATGCTAGCAAAACTTTCGAAGATGCAGTTAAACTTGCACTGTCAATAGAATCATCTAAGATCGAAAGTAAGGAAATTCGGAATCAATACCAAGTAAATCAAATCAAAAATAATTTCAAAACAAAGAAAAACAGTTTTATAAAAAAAAGTACAAATAATACAAACAAAAGTAATTCATATTTATGCAGAGTGGAATTTTTTGGGCTTGGTGTTCAGAGAAAAATGAATGCAATCAAATAAAAAGTTAATCCATTCTTTTCCCAACGTTTTTCCGGTTGTTTTCCGGCATCATCAGGGGTTTTGAATTTTATTAAACTTTTTTACAGTTTTACATAACACAATTCAATAAATAACACTTAAATAAATAACACTTATTTGACAAAAAGAAAAACAAACTAGCAAAATAAAAATAAAACTAATATCACAGACTACTTATTTCTTATGGCAACACTATATATTGCACTTATATTATCACCAAAAAATTCCACTCTGCATAAAGATAAAAATTATATGTTCAATACAAAAAACTTAAAAAGTAATTCATATTCAAAATTCAGCAAAATAAAAGGCAAATGTTTCAAATGTGGCCAAACTAGTCACAAAGCTAATACATGCCCACACAAAAATCTTAAATGCCACAAATGCAAGAAGAGTGGACACGTTCAAGAAGTTTGCTTTGGTGACAAAATAGCTGAAAATCGTGCTATCGGAATTTCTACATATGATTACGATAACGATGAAACCGATTCCGATGCTCTTGAGGACATCAACACTATACAAATAGTACAAGTGAACAACATACATAATGAAAAATTCATGATAAATGTTAACATCGAAGATGCACAATGCTTAATGGAAGTGGATACGGGTGCGGCGGTCTCAACAATGTCATTACTCATTACAATGTCAAGAAAAATTACTTCCTGATATTAGACTCCAGCCGACTTCATTACAATTACGAACGTATACGGGTGAAATAATACATCCTGTCGGTAAAGCCAAAGTGAATGTCTCGCATAAGAGCACAGTAGTACAATGTGATTTATACGTCATTTATGCGAAAGTAGATGCGATACTTGGCCGAGAATGGTTTCGAAAATTAGAATTGAATACACTAGACTTGAAATCACTTGTAAGTGAAATGAACGACAGTCAATGCAAGAACGAGATTGACAAAATCTTAAATGACTACAATGACATTTTCGTAGAAACTACCGGCAAAATTCCAAATTACAAATGTAAACTAGAACTCCAAGAAAACATGACACCAAAATTTATAAGACATCCTCCCGTTCCATACGCGTTAAAAGATAGAATCGAAAATAAATTATCACGGTTAGAAAACAACGGGACAACGGGACGGCAGTGGGGTACACCCATCGTCCCAGTAGTAAAGAAGAACGGCGGCAATATTTGCTTATGTGCCGATTACAAAATCACAATCAACAAGGCTATCAAAGATGACAGCTACCCGATGCCAACAGTCGATGATATCTTTGCAAAATTGAGCGGACGAAAATACTTTATGACACTGGATCTACACCAAGCCTATTTACATATGGAGGTAGATGAAAACACTTCAATACTACAAGCAATAAGTACACATAAAGGCACTTACAAGGTAAAGCGACTGATGTTTGGTGTGAAAGCAGCCCCGAAAATTTGGCAGAGATTTATGGATTCAATTCTTCAAGACATCGATGGAGTATCATGCTTTTTTGACGACATTAAACTACAAGGAAGTACCTATGAAGAGCTGCTAGGACGTTTCAAACAAGTTCTTCAAAGATTACGTTCACACGGGCTACACCTGAACAAAACTAAATGCCAATTTCTACTTGACCACATTACGTATTTGGGTCATTACATTGATAAACTGGGTATTAAACCAATGAACGACAAAATCCAAAGTATTCAAAATTGCGCTCGACCAACAAACGTTTCGGAAGCTCGAACATTTTTAGGTTTAGTAAATTACTACCAAAAGTTTTAACCGAAATTAGCGTGTCGTTTACAGCCCATTTACAACCTATTGAAAAAAGATGTAAAATTTTACTGGTCAACTGAATGTGAAGAAATTTTTAAACAAATTAAAAACGAAATTACTAGTACGAAAGTGTTGATTCCGTTTGATAACAAGCTACCTTTGTTTCTAGCTACGGATGCATCTCCAAATGGACTTGGAGCAGTAATTTCCCCATCGACGAACATCAGAATGAACGACCAATAGCTTTCGCATCGAGAACTTTAACAAATTCAGAAAAGAATTACTCACAAATCGACAAAGAAGCCACTGCAATTATCTGGGGATTAAAGCAATTTTTCCAATATTGTTATGGCCGTAAGATAATATTGATCACAGATCACAAACCCTTAACCAGAATATTTCATCCAAATAAGGACTTATCATCCATGATGTTCAAAAGAACAATTCGAACCAGAATCGACCTAGTTAAAACTGATGTCACATCCAGAGTCAGCGACAAACAAAGCGATTTTAGCTATAAAGAACCTAGAGAATTTGCGGACGGTGAATCGATTCAAGCTCGATTTTACAACAACAAATGCTGCAAGTGGAAATTCGGAAGGATAATTCGGAAAATAGGAAGTAGAATGTACGAGATACTAATTGACGATGAGAAGCACACACGCCATGTCGACCAACTTCGAAGAACCGATTGCAGAACAACAAATGATAAAAATAACTATAATTTAAATCCCTTAATCGAGATATCAAATAAAAATACCACGACTAACGATAACGATACAAGACATGACAATGACGTACAACAAACGAACACCTCCGAATCAGTACCAAACCAACCAGCTGTTATTCACACATCACCGGAATCGTCACCAACACCAGCATCTACCATACCAACACCAGCACCTACCACATCATCACCAGCCATTACGTATACACCACCGGAAGTGTCAACATCACCAAAACCTAAATTAAGAAGCCAACCAATCGCTCATCAACCCTCAGCACCAGCAAGCCCAAGGCGGTCTAAGAGAACGAGAAGAGCACCAAACCGTCTCGACTTATAAGGAGGGAAAAGTTGTCACATATTGACGGACAACCCTGCTCAGAGCTGGGACCGATCAGGTTGCCGAACGGGCCCATAGGTCGTTTTGACAACTCTGTGCCATTTTTCGTATGTCATTATTCATTCCCAACCACTCAGCCATGGATACAACAGTTTTCACTTCATTTTCTTTTTACTGAATAAGATTTATATAGATTATAATAAATTTCTATTTAACAAATAACTATCTCTTTTTGATTTGTTAAATTAAAAAAGAAAAGAAAAATATACAACAATAGGCAGTATGTATGGTCGTTAGAATCAAATATCAAAACTAAATATATATATATATAAATACTAAATACTAAGCGAAAATCTTTAGGAATTCCTGCCTTTGTGAGTTATAATGGTGTTGGGAGCAGTGATCTAAATCAGATATGTAATTTATTTGCATCGTTCTTTCAATCAAATTTCTTAACCAATCCAGTTCACTCTGAGATATGATATCACAGCTATGCTATTACTGATATTGGTATAATGTCCTTATCACAAAATGAAATTCTCGCTGCCCTGGCCAATTTAGACAATAACTTGAGTTTGCCTCCTGATAACATACCTGCGATATTTTTAAAAAACTGCAGATTTAGCTTATCGAAACCACTTCAAAAAATTTTCAATTTATGGCTTAACAACGGTGTTTTTCTTGATGTTTGGAAGAGTACATTACACCCATTCATAAATCAGGATCAAAACAAGCAATTGAAAACTACAGGCCAATCGCAAAACTTCAATTGATCCCTAAAGTTTTTGAATCTTTGGTAAAAACTAAAATGTATGATGCAGTTAAAAACCATATCTCACCCTTTCAACATGGATTTTTTAGTGGAAAATCCACTGCTACAAATCTTACGTTGTTTACAAATTTGTGTATAAACGCAATTGAAAAAAGAAGCCAAGTGGATGTCATTTGTACTAAATTTCCAAAGGCATTTGATAGGGTAAGCCATGAATTATTATTGAATAACCTCAAATCGCTAGGTTTTCATTCTCAGATGTTTGATTGGATTAAGAGTTATCTGTTAAATAGAATTCAAATCATTAAAATCGGTTCCATGAAATCAGTGCCAATTTTAAATTACTCCGGATTTCCCCAAGGTAGTCACCTGGGTCCTCTATTGTTTTTACTGTTCGTAAATGACTTACCGAAAATTATTTTAGATTCACAATGTTTGATTTTCGCAGATGACGTGAAGATGTACAGGCTCATAAATTCAATCTCTGACTGTAAACAGCTCCAAGACGAAGCTAAAGAATCCTAGGAACACTAGTAATTCGATGAACCTAATAACCCGGGAACCTAAGATACCCCAGGAACACCAGGAACCTAAGGAACCCTAGGAACCTAAGGAACCCTAGGAACAGTAGGAACCCGAGGAACTTAATAACCCAGCAGATTTTAGCTGTACGTCCCAAAGGCTTGAGGTTTTTATATACAAAGTTTTATATACATATAGGGATTTTCAATTAGGGCGGGTAGATGTTGTGTGTATGTAGATATCGTGACGTTTGCTGTTTGGCACGTAGCGCCGCCGTCCTACTTTAACCACATGTTGTCTAGGTCCATATGGTTCAATTTGGACCATAAGAAATTAGTTATCATCGTTATGTAGCGTTCGCTGTTGTGACCACCTCCCTAACGTCGTTTTCAAAAAAGTACGGACCAATTTCGCCGCTGGGCGGCCCAAAATCCACACCAAACGATAACTTTTTGAGTATGCATTATCACCTAGTTAATTTTGCGTTTATTGGTGTCGTCACATATACGGCAATTTTGCTTGTTAACACAGCAATTCATCCAAAACTGCGTCTCATCACTAAAGGTGGTTTTTCAGCCCAAATTGGGGCCACCACGTCTACCGTAAAATGGGCGCAATGCGCGCAACGTTTGCGTTTACGAACACTCAATTTGATAATAAAGTTTTATCATTTGGACGTGCTGTTCAATCGTGGAACTTGACATGATGATTTGGCATAAAAAAAAAAAAATTAGGTGGCGCAACAGTCCGTAGAGAACCAGAGCCTAGTGACTTACAACTCTCAACCATTCCTGTGTGCGAGTAATGTTGTCAGGGATGGAGGGGACCTACAATTTTGATGCCGAATCCGAACGGCTAATTTGAGAATGCACTTTTTCATGACAAGAATTACTCTTGGAGAATTTGTCAATTCCTCGCAAGAGGCAGTACCCGTGAAAACTTTTTTTTTTTAATTAAGGTGGCACAGGCAGGGATTGAACCCAAGACCTCTCGCATGACAGTCCAACGCACTAACCATCATGCCACGGGCACTAAGCAACTGAATAATAAACAAAAGATTTGACAGATTTCTCCAAAACAAAATGGCCGCCACGGCGCGACCATTTAAAACCCCTATACAAAGATAAAAAAACCTTTACCATGACATCGTCTATTCACTTCCATTGAATGAGTGTTAGCTCATCCTAAAACCTCCTCTGACTACCGTGCGTTGTTAAATTTTCATACACTTCCTTATTTTAAGCGAACGGCAGTGTTTTTGTTTCGTTAAAGCTTTTTGGATGCAAAAAAAAAAAAGCTGGGAAAGCTAAATGAGATGAATCCATGCCAGTTTATTCACCGCAGGAACTCACCACGGAAGCAGGGAGCTTTTGAACACAAAATAATATAATTAATTTTCCTGGCTCTGGTTTTCATTAAATGTATGTTGCTTATATTAACTTTAATAGTTTCTATATGATATATAAAAATAAAAACTGAAATAAAGCCAAACTCTTCAGCAATCGAACACTTTCTTTCTGAAGCCAAGCAAAAAGTTTCACAATTTCGAATGCAAGATTTTTGTCATAAACTAAACCTATAAGAAATGCTAGAACGAGTTTTTTGAATTCTTATTTCAGTTCAAGTAATCAAATTAACAATAATATTTTTATAGACAAAATAATTTTTGGAATCCGTTTTGATATTTTAAACAGTCCTATTAGTTTTGATGGGGGATTACGTACAAACAGGAATACAATTCCGTTGGTATTGAAGACTTATAGTATCGTTATGTTTTCTTTTTTATTGGTCCAATTTTGAATGACTTTTTCCAACATACGTGGCTGCATATCGGCACTAACTTGGTTAATAGTTTCAGACTTATGAGCGTAGACTAGCGACTTCACAAATCCTCACAGAAAACTGTCAAGCAATCGGCTTTAATTGATGATCTTGGTTTCCAAACATTTGCGGTTTCCAAACGTTTCCTTCAAAAAATCAATTGCGGTACGATCTATGTGACATTTTGCGCCGCCGCCGCCAGTATGACGATGGGGAATGCATTCTGATCTATCAGGGTCGGAAACGATCTTACCGATGTTTTTGATGTCAAAAAAGGTTTAAGACTAGGCGATGAAGAACTGTCATGCGAATTCTTCACCGTGCATCGTTCCGAACATCAAAAAAGACGTTTAACGACGAGAATGACGGTGCCGTGAAATAAACCCAAGGGAAATTTTCAGCCAACTCTTGAAAGTTGGCATTATTTCATTTGGCATCTTTTCACGGCAGCTTATTCGAAAAAAAAAACGTACAAGTTTAACAGGGATGCAAAAACTAAACATTGCTCTGTAAAGATTTTCTCTACCTATAGCAAGTGTCATACGCGGGCTTGAGGAGATGGTGGATATGGATTTGAAGTTCTTGGTTGTTTTCCAAGATCTGTCTTAAAGTGAATATTTAGTCAATGGTGGACTTTCTTGGTTTGAAGCCGCACACATATGGAAAAGGTTGTTTAAGAATGGCTTCAGACGTTCACATAATACGGCAGAAGGGTTCTTGTAACCTATGTTCAGGAGACTGATGCGTCTGAAGTTGGCGCAATTTTGAGGGTCTCCTTTCTTGATAATTGGGTAAACTATGCTAAGATTCCACTAATGGGACATGCGTTTTGCCAACTATATTTTTCAGATGATTTGCTGCATACTCCTTACCAAATCATCGCCTGCTGCTTTGAATAATTCGGCAGTGATGTCGTCAGTTCCAACAGATTTGTTGGACTTCTGATTCGAAATAGATATCTTAACTTCGTCGAGGCCGGTAAGGCGGAATTGTTATATTGTTAAAATTTAAATGGTGATATTTCCCTTGCAGTGGAATATTATGCGCCATCACCGGCCGGTATATCTATACTTTAAAGAATTGATCTTTCCATATTCTCAGCTTAGACTGTGGTTCCACTATGATGTCCCTGGCTTTGTCGGCTGTTATTTTACCTTTTGGAAAAATTTACGAACATAATTCCCGTTGTGACATCCCTTTATCATGCTTCCTTTTTTTAATTCTTAGAAGCCGGCATTCCTTCTGTACTGGCAAATGGAGTTAAAGGTTAATGAAGTAAGGTTTCAAGTTCGAAATGAATGACACCTGAATTAACAAACTGCAAACGTACGTTTTGCGAAGAATTGACAAATTCTCCAAGAGTAGTTCTTGTCATGAAAAGTGATTTCTCAAAATAGCCGTTTGGATTCGGCTTAAAACTGTAGGTCTCATTCATCCCTAATTAAATTCCTCGCACACAGAAGTGGTTAGTAGTTGTAAGTCATTAGGCCCTAGTTCTCAAAGGACTGTTGCTCCACCAAATTTATTTTGTATATTTTAAACGTACGTTTAAAAAATCCAGTTGACTAAAATTGAAAGTCCATTATACTCGTATCTTGTCTGAACACAATAAAATTATTTCTGACAGATTTGTCTCTATTTTACTTTTCAAAAAAGTGCCCTGATGTTTCCTTTTCTGAACAAAAATCTTTTAATCCTTTAAGCACCTACCATATTCCCTCCTATTGCAATCCTAACTTCTTGTTGGCTTATTTTCTGCAAACAATTCAACTTTTCCTTCCCTCCAATCCTCGAGGAATTATTTATTTTTTGAGAACAACACAAAAGATTTGGTACTTACCATTAACCATTTTTATATCGGTGTTTACAATAATTCCTTTTTATTTTCGAGATTTCAGCACCTCTTAGCAACAGCAACAACAACGCTGTCGGCGGCGGAGGCGACGCTTCGGAGTTGGCAGCAAAATGTGCACAGTGCACCCGAGGAAACTTGACTGAAGAGCGAGCGCATAAAAATGGTGCCTCTCGAAACCTTCATCGAAGTCATTGACGACAACACTTAAGTGGAATACCAATGCCGCACATCCGCCAAAGCCAAACAGCAGCAGAAGCAGTAGTGTTACCATCGGCATCGCCCGTGGAGGCTGTATAGGCTCTTCAAGGATCAAAAGTGAATATCGGTTCGATATTTTACTACTTTTGTTTGTTGTCGTTGTTGTGCGATTCAAAGAGAGATGGAGGAGTGAGCTCCTTTGGGAAAAAAAAGTTTTCCATTCATTGGAAAGTCTCCTTTGTGATTGCTACCGACACTACTACCGCCGCCGCCCGCGCCGCAGCGCTTCGTAGCCGCTTTCTCTAAGGACTTCAATAGAATGCAAGAGCTTTGCCAATTTGCCTGGCAAGTTGGAATTAGTATTTTGTGAGGGTTGGAAATAAAAATTGCTCGATTAAACTAGGCGATCTACTACGCAAACATGCTTTGACACCAAAGTTTGTAAAAGGCTTTCGGTCTTTTGTAGGTTAAGTAGATTGAATGGGATATCGCATTTGAATTTTCCAACTATTCGTATGCATTAAACCCACACCCTTCTTTGAAAAAGGAAGTGGGTGGCTGGAGTCCAATATTTCCCAATGAGTGAGTCCAGTTTCCTTGTAGGTTAGGTACCTGCTATGGGATGGTGGCCACGGAGCGGCGTTGGAATGCAGGATGATGGGAGTTTTTGTTTTTGTTTCTTCACTGCATTATTTTTCGCGGAAGCTCATTTTATTTGTAATTGGATCACGTTTTGTGCGGAAAGGTGTTGTAATCAAACCTGACTGCATTTCGATTTTGATTTTGTATGCGTGAGCATTGACACACAAAAGTCGACAGGGACATTGTTGGATATTGTTTGAGGATGATGCGAGCGATGGTCCGTGCGATGGTATGTTGAGGACGAACTGTGGACGGGGTTATACGGATTTGTTCCTTTTCTGGGTTACTCTTGCAAATTCGTATGTGGCATTTCGGTTTGTTCCTGCGTTGGCCATCCAACTGGGAGAACCATATCCGAGGATATTTGCATTCACTGAATGGAAATGAACCGATTAAATAAAGCATAACAGTGTGCATTGGGGACAAAATCACACATATGAATGTATCCCAGCGTACTCGTATATTATTCTGTGCTCCTGGTCCATGATGATGGTCATCGAATTTGAGAGTTCGGGGCGAGGTGCCGGCCGTGGTGCCGTACGGGGGATGGAGCTAATGTGATTGAATTTGGTGATAATTTGATTTTCACGTTTGAATTTTCTCTGGTGGCTGAAAATAATGCCAAGAGAAAGACTATTATTTTCGGAAAGGACAAATTTCCAGAAGGATGCTGAATTCGGAATTTATATTTTAAAAACGACTGACTTTGAAAGCAAATTATTTTATGCATCAGAATGGTGAAATTGAGTATTGCAGTTTTATCCTCATCCATTCCAGGGTAGTTCTCGTATCAATAAAGAATACATATTTTTTAAAAAAACTGGATTTCGAGATTATAATCAAGGTTGACATTGCGTTGAAACGAAATAATACATAAAAACATGAACACAAACAAATGTTACGTTGGATCGTATTGACTTTTCCATCAAAGTTTGTCCATCAGAAAAAATTTTGATGAATCCCGAAATGTTGGTTAACATAAAATTATAAAAACTCGTGCATTTTTCTTTTTTTTTTATTTGCCTAGTAATAAAATAATTGGGAAAATTGTGAAGAAATTTGAAGAGACTGGATTGGTTACAGATATTGTAAGGCATGTGCATCATCGTTTCGCCGTACCACTGAAAATATCGTTGCTGTAAGTAAGTCTTGCCAAAGACCCGAATATGTCGATTCCTTGTCGTTCTCAGGAATTAGGACTGTCTTACAGCACATAATGGCGTATTTTGCATTTGGATCTACCCTTACATCCATATAAAGTCCAGCTGACACTACAACTGAAGCCAACTGACCATTCACAACGTGTCGTAGATACGTCCAATGGGTGCTTGAACAACAAGCGATGGACGGAGATTTTTCGATCAAAATTTTCTTCAGCGACGAAGCACATTTCTCACTCGGTGGGAATGTTAATAAACAAAATTATCGTATTTGGGGTTCTGATAATACTCAAGCAATTGAAGAGAGGCCATTACATCTACAAAAAGTCACTGTTTGGTGCGCTCTTTGGTCCGGAGGTGTGATTGGACCTTACTTCTTCGAAAACGACGATGGAACGACTGTCACCGTCAATTCGGAGCGTTATGTTCTATGGTCATATTATGATAACCGACTTTTTTTTGCCCGCTATTGAAGAATACGATTTGGAGAAAATGTGGTTTCAACAAGACGGTGCCACATGTCACACAACTCGAGCGAATATGGCTTTATTGCAAAAGACATTTCCTGGCCGCGTAAATTATCGTCGTGGCGATATCAACTGACTACCACGATCATGTGATTTGACACCGCTGGACTTGTTTTTGTGGGGCTACGCGAAAGACCGTATTTATGGAGATAAACTTTTAATTCTCGAGCACTTAAAAACCAACAGTAGTCGAGTTATTGCTGAGATATCGTCCAATATGTGTTAAAAAGTGGCCAAAAATTACCTCAAAAGAATCGATGCTTGCAACAATTCGGGTGTTGGTCATTCAAATTATGTTATTATAATGGGTGATTTTTTTGAGGTTAGGATTTTCATGCATTAGTATTTGACAGATCACGCGGGATTTCAGACATGGTGTCAAAGAGAAAGATGCTCAGTATGCTTTGACATTTCATCATGAATAGACTTACTAACGAGCAACGCTTGCAAGTCATTGAATTTTATTACCAAAATCAGTGTTCGGTTCGAAATGTGTTTCGCGCTTTTTTATCGACAAATTTTGTTCAGCGATGAGGCTCATTTCTGGTTGAATGGCTACGTAAATAAGCAAAATTGCCGCATTTGGAGTGAACAGCAACCAGAAGCCGTTCAAGAACTGCCCATGCATCCCGAAAAATGCACTGTTTGGTGTGGTTTGTACGCTGGTGGAATCATTGGACCGTATTTTTCCAAAGATGCTGTTGGACGCAACGTTACGGTGAATGGCGATCGCTATCGTTCAATGCTAACAAACTTTTTGTTGCCAAAAATGGAAGAACTGAACTTGGTTGACATGTGGTTTCAACAAGATGGCGCTACATGCCACACAGCTCGCGATTCTATGGCCATTCTGAGGGAAAACTTCGGAGAACAATTCATCTCAAGGAATGGACCGGTAAGTTGGCGACCAAGATCATGCGATTTGACGCCTTTAGACTATTTTTTGTGGGGCTACGTCAAGTCTAAAGTCTACACAAATAAGCCAGCAACTATTCCAGCTTTGGAAAACAACATTTCCGAAGAAATTCGGGCTATTCCGGCCGAAATGCTCGAAAAAGTTACCCAAAAATTGGACTTTCCGAATGGACCACCTAAGACGCAGCCGCGGTCAACATTTAAATGAAATTATCTTCAAAAAGTAAATGTCATGGACCAATCTAACGTTTCAAATAAAGAATTGATGAGATTTTGCAAATTTAATGCGTTTTTTTTTTTTAAAAAGTTCTAAAGCTCTTAAAAAATCACCCGTTATAAACATAATGTGAACGTTTAAATTTTATAATAAATAAAAAGAAATATCATGAAATAAAATAATTTATATGTGTTTTATTAACTTCCCATAGGAAGTTATTGTAATGGGTCCGATTTGTCAAATTAAAAATGTTGACATTTCTCGACGTCTCAAGAAAATTGCGTGGGTGGTTTTTTTACCATACCAATTTAAAAAAAGGTGAACATTTTGGTTAACCCTAAATATCTCATGAACCCAATAACTCTAGAGAGTTAAATTTATTTTTATATTATATATTGTAACGTGATACCAAACAGGAATATTTTTGGAAAAAAATCCAATTAACCTTTTTTTATAAATTAAAAAAATTTTACGACTAAAATATGATTTTATCTACAAAACAATTTTGTGCAACGAAAAATAACGTTTTCAACATCTGGTAAAATTTTGAGAAATAGCGAATTTATAGTTTGTTTTATAAAAAATGAAAACCTAAAAAAAAAAGATGCTGGGATGCGACCCACACTGATAACTTCCCATCCCGTCTATCGATTTGTCTTGCTTAAAAGTTTGTCTAAATGTATCCATTCTTACCAAATGTGCGTTCTTTTTTTTGTAAATTTTATTTTTTTTATGAAAAAACGGACTGTTGGATTTTTATAAAAAAATTATTGAATATAAAAAACAATATTTTCTGTGAAATAAAATAAGTTTGAAGCCAATATTTTTAATTTTTGAAAAGCTATTTGAGCCGAAAATCAATTTTTACCAACTTTTATTAATTTTTTTGTTTAGGTTTTTATTTTTTGTAAAAAAACTGTCAATTCTATTTTTTTTTTAATTTTACTGAATGTTGAAAACAATATTTTTTGAAGGATAAAAGTAGTTTAAAGCCAATATCTCAAAGTCTTGAAAAGATATTTGAGTCAAAACTCAATTTTTACCAACTTTTTTTTTATTTTTTTTAGGTTATTATTTTTTGTAAAAAAACTGTCAATTCGATTTTTCTCAAAATTTTATCAGATGTCAAAAACATTATTCTTCATTGCACAAAATTGTTTTGGAGATGAAATCATATTTTAGTCGTAAAATTTTCGATGTGACAAATTTTTTTTTCAGTTTTTTTGATTTATAAAAAAAACCGTTAATTGAATTTTTTTCCAAAAATATAGTTGTTTTGTATCACGTTACAATATATAACATAAAATTTAATCCAAGTCTCTAGCGTCATTGGTTCATGAGATATTTAGGGTTAACCAAAATGTTCACTTTTTTTTTAAATTGATATGGTAAAAAAACCACCCACGCAATTTTCTTGAGAGCCCTTTCTGCATCTTTCTGCCTTATTATCTGTATAACAAAATTTATTTGAAGTCGATATCTCTTCTGGGTCTTGAGTTATGGACGATGAAAAAAACGTCGCTAACGTACGGACGTACGAACGTACGTAAACACGCACGCACAGACATCTTTCTAAAAATCTTTTATTTCAACTCTAGGGACCTTGAAACGTCGAGAAATTTCAAAATTTTCAATTTGACAAATCGGACCCATTACAATAACTTCCTATGGGAAGTTAAAAATTAGGCTGGAAACTGATAACTATCTATTTCTGCCCGTCTGTGGATATTTGAAAAAGTTTTACAAAATGTTATAAAATGTTACATAACAACATTTTGTGTAACATACAAAGTTTCTTGTTCTCAAGATATTTGAGCCGAAAACCATTTTTATTAATTTCTTATAGTTGTATTTGTAGGATATAAAAAGTAGTTAAAATTAACGAACAATATTTGACATATTATGATAACATTAGTTTAATTTTAATATCAGTGCCGATCTGTATCCCACCCGCAGCGCACGCGTCGTGAGAGTCTTGTCCTCATTGTACCTAGTTGTCTACCTTTGTTCATATTTGTTGTCTGTTTAAATTAAAAAAAAAAAAAAAAAAATATAATACTTATAATAAAAACCCTTGTAATACGTAAAAACAAAAAAAATCAATTAACAGTCCAGCCCATATGTGTTTTCTTCAGTCATAATTAAAATCAATAATCAAATAATAAAATAAATCCCGCGCCGTGTCAACAATTTCTTTCCAAGTGCAGTGTCCAAAGCCAAACAATAACAAAAAACAATACCTAAAACTAGTGCTCCAACATAAATCAATAATCAATTACGAAACGGCAAAAGTATAATGATAATGATAACACAGTGCAATGGGTAATCCATTCTCTCCCTTCCCTCCATCCCTCACAGTCATATTATCTCAATCGATGTAGACATTGCATACGGTTCTTTTATAGCTATATACAGTGTATACATGGATTGAGTTGATGTGTTTTCGGATAGATTAGTATGTGTGATATCTAGTTAACCAGGGGCGGATCAGTATGCAGATTTTCACTAAGGCATAACACTAGTGGAAACCTGTAACTGAAAAGTTCAAATTGGATTCTAGATAAAACATATATTACCTACCCCTTCGGGTAGGGGTTAAGAATTTACCCGAAGTAAGGTATGCTTGTCGTAAAAGGCGACTAAAATCCAATCTCCGTATACTGAGAACTACATAAGTATACAAAATATGCAATGGAAAAAACAAATAGATTAATTACCCCAGGTGGAAAGCCAGTTTCTCTGGCAAATCCATCCTCTTCGGAGGCAGGCTCTACGGATTCTGGGGAGAGCCATTTATTGCATTTGATAAATCCTTTCGCGAAAGCGCATAAGGTCCCTCGATCACCTCCATCTGTACCGAGAGTTACCGGCAGAAAGAGTCCACCGGTTGTGCCAAAAGGCACTAAAAGCGACTCACCGAAAACAAACAGTTTTGAGCAGGACAATTGTGAACTGCAAAAGAAGCTGAACGAAATGATAAGACTCTACGAAGAGCTTAAAAAAGAAGTCGAAAGTCTTCGTGAAGAGAACAAGATGTTAAAAACTTCTGAAAACATGAAAGTAAATACTCTAAGTCCACAACATCGAGATCGGCACGAATATGAAACTGATGAAGATGAACTTGCTCGGGAAACTGAAAAAAGTAGACCTTGTAAAAAACGGAAGGCTGAACATTCGCCTAAGTCTCAAAATCAGCTAAAACCATATAAAATTACACGGAAAGATCAGTTTTCTGCGTATAAGAAACTTCCTCCACCGATAAACATCGTTGGTCAAGCGGATTATAACAAAATTCTTCCTATTCTAAAAGAAACGGCGCAAAAGAATTTCAAAGCTACATCCACTCACAATAATACGTGGAAAATTAACGTAAATGATTCAGATTCTTATAGAAAACTGTCAAAAAAACTCAGCGATGAAAAAATTGAATGGTATAGTTATTCAATTAAAGAAGAAAGACCTCTACGTGTAGTTGCTAGAGGACTTCATCCCTCTTGTTCAAAAGAAGACATCCTTTCGGACTTAAAAACCAGAGGATTTAAGATTCTTGACGCAACAAATCTTTTGAAGCGAGAAAAAGGAATCGAAACCGCTTATATAAAACACGCTCTTCCGCTTTTTATTCTAAGTTTCGATAAAAATGAAAATGTAGACAATGTTTATAATATTAAAACTATAATGAATATTGTTGTAAAAATCGAACCACTAAGAAAGAACAAACGCCTTATTCCTCAGTGCAAGCGATGTCAAGGTTTTAACCATACAAAAGCTTATTGTCAGAAGGACCCCGTTTGCGTTAAATGCGCGGGAAAGCACATGACTGATGTATGCCGTCTTAAAAAAGAAACTCCGGCTACATGCGCGAATTGCAAAGGTAATCATCCAGCAAATTACCGTGGCTGTGAGGTCGCAAAGGAAATGTTAAAGAGGCGCGAAGAATTTAGTAAGAAAACTAAAAAAAAATACCTCAAAGCAAAACAAAGAATTAAAATTAAAAACCAAGACTAATACTCAAGCGTCGAGTAAAACGGACGGGAAAAATAATGAAAACGCTTTACCCTCAGAAAACATAAAAACAAAAAAGACGAACACGTACGCTCAAGTCACGGCGCCCGAACAACCTAAAACTATTAAACCTGACTCCGTTCAAAATGTATTTTCCCTTATACTTGAACGATTAGAAGAACAAGGGAGAATTAACACAATTATTCTTGAGAAATTGGACAAATTTGAGTCGGCGGCTCTTAAAACACCAAATTTACCGTAAACATGGATCAGTTGTCCCAACAACTCAAAATAATAACATGGAACGCGAACGGACTTACCGCAAAAATCGAAGAACTAGAAACGGTTCTACTTAACGAAAGAATAGATATTTGTTTGATCTCTGAAACTCATTTGAAAAAAGACTCAAATTTAAGTATTAAAGGTTATTCGGCTTACCACGCATGCCATCCATCCGAAAGAGCAAGGGGTGGTTCTTCCGTATTTATCAGAGAAAATATCAATCATTCGTTTGAGATAAATATCGAGCTCGATACAATGCAAGTTACTTCCGTTAGCATAAAAGTTAGACACGTATTTTTTAATATTGCGTCTATTTACTGTCCTCCTCGGTCCAAGATAGACAAAAACGATTTTAAAGATCTTTTCAACGCTTTAGGTCCAAAATTTATTATTGGCGGCGACTTCAATTCGAAACATTCATTTTGGGGATCACGTTGCATTTCGACGAAGGGTAGACAACTCTACAAAGCGGGTATTGAATGTAACGTTGAATTTTTCTCATCAGGAAAACCAACGTATTGGCCAACCGATACAGCGAAAACACCCGATCTTGTTGACTTTTTCATCGCAAGAGGAATGAACAGAAAATATATGACAGTAGATGATAACTTCGATTTTTCTACGGATCACTCGGCCGTTATCTTAACAATAAACAGTAACGTAATCGAAAAAGAAAAGCCCCTAATTTTAACAAATAATAACACAAATTGGGATAAATTCAAAGAAGATTGCGACAATAGAATTATACTGAACGTCTCTTTGCAAACTCCGTTTGAGTTAGAAGATGAAACAGAAAAATTTATAAATATTGTTCAGGAAGCAGCTTGGAATAATACTCCGATCTGTAGTAAAAAGTCAAGGCAATACGAAGAAAAAATTCCAGAAGATATAAAAGAATTGATACGCGAAAAACGAAAAGCTCGAAAAGTATGGCAGCAATCACGTGCTCCTCAGCATAAAAGTGTCGTCAACTTTTTATCAAACAAGATTAAAAATTTGTTACGAGATTTTAAAAACAGCGAGAATTCTGCCTATCTTGAAAGCCTAACAGCAGACAAAAAAACAAATTATTCTCTTTGGAAGACGATAAAAGGTATTAAAAAGCCTCAAATAATGTCGGCACCTATTCGAAAAAATAATTCTGAATGGGCAAAAACTGATAAGGAAAAGGCGGATTTATTTGCTAAGCACCTTGAGGAAACGTTCAAACCTTTCGATGGTCAAGAGCTTCTGACTAATGACGGAGAGCTCCAACCAGCGCCGGAAAATTTTTCTATCAGGAATATTACTTTGACTGAACTTGTCCAGGAAATAAAACGGCAGAAAAACAATAAAGCTCCTGGCTACGACCTGATTAACGGTCGTGTCCTCAAAGAGTTGCCTAAAAAAGCAATGGTTAAGCTCTTACAGCTCACTAACGCTGCTTTAAGACTTGCTTACGTACCCACGCAATGGAAAGCCGCCGGCCGAAGTAATAATGATCCCCAAACCGGGTAAGCCACCGAATGAGAAAAAATCGTATAGACCAATTTCTCTCTTACCAATTATATCTAAAATATTTGAAAAATTGCTTCTTAAACGAATGCTACCAATTATTGAAGAAAAACGTTTAATTCCCGACCACCAATTCGGTTTCCGGAATAATCACTCGACAATTGATCAGGTTTACCGAATAACTAACGAAATTGAAAAAGCATTTGAAGAAAAAAAGATTTGCTCAACTGCATTTCTTGACGTTTCTCAAGCTTTTGACAAAGTTTGGCATGACGGGCTAAAATATAAATTAAAAGTCTTTCCAGAGCAAATATATAACATTCTTGAATCGTACCTAGAAAATAGATTCTTTCGAGTTAAGCAAGGAACGGAGTATTCGGAGTTTAAAGAAATAAACGCTGGGGTTCCCCAGGGTAGCGTCCTTGGACCGATTTTGTTTGTTCTTTATACCCGTGATATACCCCAAACAGAAGGCACAACTTTAGGCACTTTTGCCGATGATACAGCTGTACTCGCAATATCGGATTCAATAGAAACGGCAACCTCTAAGCTTCAAAAGGCATTAAATAGCATTTCAGATTGGACAAAGAAATGGCGAATTGCTCTTAATGAAACGAAATCGACGCACACGAATTTTACGTATAAAAAAGTATATAACTTACCTATTTATATAAATTCTGTGCAAATTCCATACGCTAATGAAGCGAAGTATCTAGGCATGACTCTAGACGCGAAACTTAAATGGAAAGTTCATGTAAAAAAGAAACGCGATGAACTCGAAAATAAACTCCGCGAATTGACATGGCTTATTGGAAGATATTCCAATCTAAGCGTTTATAACAAGCTTCTTATTTATAAGCAAGTACTGAAACCAGTTTGGACGTACGGTATACAACTTTGGGGTTGTACCAACGAAAGAAATATACAAATTTTGCAAACATACCAAAACAAAGTACTTAAAATAATAGTAAATGCTCCATGGTATGTAAGAAATAGCGACTTACATAGAGATTTAAATATAAAATATGTAGAAGACGAAATTAAAAAATTTGCTACAGAGCTAAGATCACGACTTAGAACTCATAGTAATAACTTAATCCAACAATCTGTTAGCGAGGCGTTCGTTTTTCGGCGTCTGCACCGAACAAGACCTTCTGATCTAGCGCAAACAAATTAATCTCTCCACTCGAATTTTGTGGAATCTTCAGGTCCTCTCGTTGGGGAGCTTCCTGACAAAACGCGAACAAAATGACGCTAAAACTACTTGTTAAGCTGGACTTAGTTGTAGTAATAATATAGAAGATAAGGGAGGTGAGTTTTAGTCAGTAAAAATCTGACACTACTATAAGCACCGGGCTTATAGTGTCTCATGAAGATTTCTCACCTTCCTGCGGAAAAAAAAAAAAAAAAAAAAAAAAAAAAAAAAATATATTATAGTTAATTGTCCGAATTGTGTTTAATTAGTTTTGAACATTAGAATGTTGGGTGAATTCAGGGTGGATTTTAGCAACATTCGTGGTTTAAGAAAGAACTCCTATGCCACATATGTCCACACTGCATCAAACAGGCCAGCTGTTTTGGCATTGAGTGAAACTCAAATAGGTGAAGATTCTGATCATTCGGAATTCAATCTAAATGGGTATAGCTTAGTGCCATTATTTTTTCCTCATCATGGATTAGCCGTGTATATAAGAAATGATGTTGCATACCAACTTCAGCCACAATATGGTTTGTGCTCTAACACAAACTTTAACTTTATGTGGTTAAAATTCACGGTAAATAAGCACATCATCCACACATGTTTTTTATATCGAAGTCCAAATCTAGACAGAAATTCAACTTTTAACGAATTTGATGCTCTGTCTGACTCCATTCAAAGAATTGTTGCCCATTACCCTCACACTGAAATCGTCATTGCGGGCGATTTCAATGTACACAATTCTTCTTGGCTTCGTTATTCTGGCCAGTCAACACCGGAAGGAAGGTATGTTGAGATCTTTGCTGAGTTAAATCAATTAACTCAGCTTGTCGATGAGCCAACTCGAATCCCTGACGTTGCAGGTCAATCCGCCAACACCCTAGACTTGTTTCTTACCTCTGACCCTAATAAATACACAATCAGTGTATTACCGCCTCTAGGCACATCAGACCATTGTATCGTATCTGCAAAATTCTCATGTCAAAAAAACCCAGTTAAAGAAAAAACTCCTACGAGAACCGTTTGGCAATATGAGAAAGCCAACTGGGACGGTCTCAATGAATTCTTCAGGAACTTTAACTGGTCACTATGCTTCCTCGATAGTGACGTGGATTCCAGCGCAGATATGGTAACAAATTTAATTCTTTGTGGAATGAGAAATTTTATCCCGAATAGGGTGAAATCTATCAAACCCAAAGAGAACTCATGGTTTGATTCGAGCTGTAAAGAGGTTATTAGGTTCAGAGATGTAAGTTTCCGTTGTTATAAAGCCAACCCGACTGAGGAAAACCGGAATAAGTTCAAACAAGCTAGAAAGACCTGTAATGGTCATATTCGACGAACCAAATTTTTGCATGATCAGAAATTAAGGCAAAAAATACTACAATGTCCCAAAGGTAGTAAAAATTTCTGGTCATTTGTAAAAAACGTACGAAACACCACGTCATCCTCGGTTCCAACGCTCGTCCACAATGACACTCTCTATGTAAGCTCGATTGATAAAGCCAATTTGCTTGCAGCACAGTTTGCTGTTAATTCGACGCTATCGGAAAGTGTCATGAGTCCTCCTGTTCTTGAGAGCGTAAACGATTCTATGAGACGAATCTTCTTTCGCACTCGTGCAGTCGCAAGAGTACTGCAAGACCTAGACATACACAAATCCGCTGGCCCGGATAGTATTCCCCCAATTGTTCTGAAGAGGTGTTCTTCAACGCTGGCAAAACCACTGCGTAAGCTTTTCCATCTGTCCTACTCTACAGGTCTCTTCCCGAGTGGATGGAAAACTGCATTTGTTCAGCCTGTCCCTAAAAAAGGCGAATCCTCCTCCCCCTCAAACTATCGTCCAATTGCACTTACGTCCCTTCTTTCCAAGGTCATGGAAACGCTGATTAATTATCAGCTTAAGAAATATCTTGAAGAACGGAAGCTTCTTAATGACCGACAGTATGGCTTTCGTAGCAATAGGTCCACTGGTGATCTCATGGTTCATCTCACCGAACAGTGGAACAAGTCTTTACATCGTTTTGGAGAAAGTAAGATTATTGCACTTGATATTTCAAAAGCATTTGATAGAGTTTGGCACCAAGCTCTCTTATCGAAAATGCGTGCCTTTGGTATTGATGAATCTTTTCTTCGTTGGATTAGAAATTACCTTTCTAACCGTTCAATACAAGTTGTATTGGATGGTTTCAAGTCTGAAATTCATAAAATAAATGCTGGTGTCCCCCAGGGCTCCGTTTTGTCTCCGACTCTCTTCCTTTTATTCATAAATGATCTCTTGTCTGCCACTTCTAATCCATTAAACTGTTTCGCCGACGACAGTACCCTCAGCTTTTCATACTCGTTTTTAGATTCACATCCTTGTCCTTCGGATGTGGAACTTCAACGGCAGCGTATGATAAGCTCATTAAATTCTGATCTTGACAGCATTGTCCAATGGGGAATCAAAAACCGTGTAGAATTTAATGCTTCGAAAACTCAATGCTGTCTCCTGTCGGTAAAGCGTAACATACCCCCGATGCCGCTATCTATGAGTGGCACTTGCATCCAGGAAACTAATCAACTGTCAGTACTCGGTATGTGTATCACAGATCACCTTTTATGGAATGATCACATATTCGACATCGCCAAAAATGCTGCTAGGTGCTTAGGATTTCTCCGACGATGCAAGAAATTTTTCACCCCTTCTGATCTGGCTGTAATTTACAAAGCCTTCATCCGTCCAAAGCTTGAATATAATTCACATATCTGGGCAGGTGCCCCTAAAACAAGTTTAAATCTCTTGGATAGAATTCAAAAAAGGGCTTTTAAAATGATAGGCGACAGAACTATAATCGAAACATTTACATCACTAGAACACCGCCGCAATGTTTCATGCCTTTCGTTGTTTTATCGATATTTTTACAAACAATGTTCTGTCGAATTAGCCAGTGGTATTCCACCCCTTAAACTATTCAGCCGTAATACTCGCACTTCTAGGAATGCTCATCAGTTTACCCTTGAGCTCAATTTCGGGCGTACTGTCAAGTCTAGAGATTCTTTCTTAAATCGCACATCGAGAATGTGGAATGCTTTGGCCAACTCTGTTTTTCCCTCCCATTTTGATGTTCAGAACTTTAAGACCAATGTGCACCGGTATCTCCTTTTAAATCCCTATTTTCCTAACGCTTGCACTGTGTTTAAATATAAACATATAAAGGGTACTAATAACCCCTTGAGTGCTTGTGAATTATAAAAAAAAAAAAAAAAAAAAACAAGTTTTTAACTTTTTCTTAAATTGTTATAGTTCTCGAGATATAGCCGATGAAAAAAGGTATTCAAAACTTACGAACGAACATGCAAATGTACGTACACACGCACTCATAGACATCGCTCTATAAATTCTAGAGCCCTTCAAACGTCAAGAAATGACAAAATTTTCAATTCGACAATTAAAATAACTTCAGTGAGGCTGGGATGCGGCCCACACTGATAAATTCCCATTTCGTCAGCCGATTTGTCTTGCTTAAAAGGTTTGTAGGTTTTCGTGTTTTGTTAAAAAAGTTCTTAGTTGAATTATTCTAAAAAATTTAAAATTACCAACAATATTTTGCATATAATGAAATAGTTTGATTTCAAAATCAATTTTTGTTAAAGAGATTTTTAGTCGAAAACCGGTTTTTACCAATTTTAGTTGCATTTACATACTATTTTTTGTAGGTTTCAATTTTTTATGAAAAAACTGTTAATTCGATTTTACTCAAAATTTAACAGAATGTTTAAAACATTATTTCTCATACCATAATATTAATTTGAAGCTACAGTCTCAATGTTTTGAAAAAATATTTGAGTCGAAAATCAGTTTTAAGTAATGTTTTTTTAGGTATTTATTTTTTATAAAAAAAACTGTCAATTTGATTTCTCTCAAAATTTTATTGAATGTTTACAACAACATTTTTTATAAGATATACATAATTAGTTTGGAGCCAATATCTCAAAGTGATTTGAGAAATCAAAGCCGTATGCCTCGTTTAAGAACAATTTTTTCGAATCCACGTCCATCTTAGGAACCAGTTCCACTGACAACATACATCATACCTTTAATATAGACTTCGGTTCGAAGGCTTTAAAACCTCGTTAAATAAATACAAGAACTCAATCTAGTCAATTACCAGCAACGTCGTCGTATCTTTGTATCTTTGCTTATTAGGTTATCCAGATTTCCTGATCAAAAAATCAGTTTGGCTTGATTTGGCTTCAAAATTCTGTCGATTTAAAAAACTTTACAACTCTATGGACTAAGTTTTCAGTTGTTGTTAGGGTTATTTGTTGTTAGAATCTTCTTTGTAAAATAGAGTGAAAAATAACTGATGTACTTGCATATATTTTTATTAAATTTTGGAATGATATTTCTGTAGCCCTAAAAGGATTATTTCTATAGGCAAAATTTGGGATAAATTAGTTGAGCCATTATCATATCTGCCTGCGCCTGTTTTTAAAATTTGTCATATCTGTTTCAGCCGATTTTAAAATTTGTATTGAACCTATAATTTCTAAATTAGCTTCAGCGAAACAAAATCACAAAACACCAAACACTGAAGCTTGAAAAAACAGGGGCACACAGTGTACAGATTTAAAGACTGATATTATAGATTAAGGGAAAACTCAATTATTCCCAAAAATTATAACTCTTGTCAAATTAACTACAAACTTGTTGTTCCCAATTTAATTTCGTAATTTTGTCAGTTCTTTTTTAATATGGTGTTGAACACTCCTGCCTTCACAGCTTTCTGATTTCCGTAGCTTTAAAAATTCACTCTATTCAAATAGAGTCCGGGTGTAAATAAAAAATTCATCGAAAACGTGAATATAATTGCCTAAAATTTAAAATTCCACCCAGAGCAGCTAAGAATTTAAATTGAAATTGATTTTTTCCCCCAAATCGTAGCTTTTTCTCTTCGTCCTTAATTTTGTTCCATTATTGTGCTTGAAGTACCTTAGACTTATGTAGTTCCTGAGTGTTATATATCTATAGGTAACCTTTCCGCCTCTTGTCATAAAAATTGCTTTAAAAAAGAAGAGAAACTTTGTTAAATATGTTTTCGTTTATTCAGCAAGAATTTTCACGACTCATTGCTTGCAATAAAAAAAAAAAATTTATTTCTTCAAAACAAACAAACAACAAAAACAAAAAACCAAAAAAGTATTCCTACTTTCAACAATCTGCAGCCAATTCACATGGATAAAATATTCCAAAAACGTGACCATAAACCCCCAAAAACTGAATTTCACCTCACGTAATTCAGTTCAAGTTGTACTTATGTATTATTCTATACTTATACACTTCGTGAAGCAAAAGTCTATTCCCTTAAATTTCCGTTTAAAGCTGAAATCTACAACATTTTCAATTCAAGACACCTACATAAACCACACCACAGCATACACCAGACTCCTGGAGAATGCAATATTTTGAGGCAAGAGCAGATATTATAGGGATGGGATGGTATGGAAGGGGGGTTATAGTGTACTTACACGGTTGAGTCTTAAATTAACATAATGTCCTTTAGACGTGTTGAAATAGAAAAAAAGAATCTCTATCACAATTTCCTTCTTATTTCCTTTGTCCATTTTTATAATGACTCTACTAATGATTTTCACGTAAAGTAAGGCTTCTTAAACTTGTTACTCGCTGTCACTTTTTTCAGAGTTGAAGAGAACTCTCAGCTTCGTGTTAGGTACTCGTATTCGTATATGAACAAAATCAAGAACG
Organism: Eupeodes latifasciatus; assembly: GCA_920104205.1. Classification (NCBI taxonomy): domain Eukaryota; kingdom Metazoa; phylum Arthropoda; class Insecta; order Diptera; family Syrphidae; genus Eupeodes; species Eupeodes latifasciatus. The sequence goes on along the minus strand of OV049924.1, from coordinate 64,832,110 downwards.
ACTCATTTATGTAAAACTGAAAAACTTTTCGATCGTTCACGAAATGCAAATAAGGTTCACTGAGCGTAAGCAGTCTTAAGTGACAATGCTAACCAGCTTCATCTCCATCTCTCCCATGGGTAAACTTTGAAATTCTATTTAAAAATTTCAAAAATAAGTGTGAAGTGTGAACAAGCGTGGTGTGGCTTCCAAAATATAAAAAAATAGGAAACTAGGTCAGTTTTCTTGAATATTTCAACAATAAACGAGCACTCCTCCTTGAAAATTACCAAGAATGGAGATAATTATTGTCTGGACGTGATAGTACGAGTATCTCCAGGAGTCTTATTTTGATAAGAAATATTGGTTGTGAAAAAGTAAGGACCAGAAAGAGAATTGGCATAAACTCGTAGTTATTTTTTCGACTTAATTAAAAGTTGAAAATAGGTCAGGATATGTAACGTCGAATGCCTGACTAATGGAAGAAGGTCAAATTCATTTAATATGGTTTTGATTGGGACTTCAATAATTATTTTAATTGAAAAAGATATCTTATTTTTCATTCTGAATATTGGAATCACTTAGGTTCATTATCATTAAAGCTTAAAGGTATTATTTCCCTTATTTGGTAAACTTTCAAAGTTTTTTTCGTACGTTCTGTTACATATAATTAAGACTACTCGAAATAAATTCAGTTTCGAGTTCAAAGAAGTTAATGACCATTGCAATTAAAAATGAAATTAAGCACGCCCCTAAACAATAAACACTGAACTTGGGTAAGGTTAGCTCTTGAAATAAAAGATTTAAATGTCACTCAATGTGCTGATTGACATAAAAAAAGTGCATATGGGCTGTCAAACCCTATGATGTTCAGGGTTAAGAACTGAAATGCAATAAAAGATAAATTTAAACTAAAAATTAAAAAAATATATAAAATCCAAGACTAAATCGCACAAACTTGTTCATGTTGACTCGGTTTTGAAATATTTAATTTTCCAAGGACTTTTTTTTGGTTGAATTTATAAAGAACTAGCTTTTACCTGCCAGTCGTTCTTTGACTTCCAGAGTGTGAAGAAGTGATATTATTTATTTTTATTTCAAAGTTAAATAAGTGCAATTGTTTCATTAAAAGTAAAGTTGGCAAGTGGCCACCCATCTATATAAGTGATCGGTAGCCTAGTGGAGGTGGCGTCCGAAGACAGATCCAAAGGTCGTGGGTTCGAATCCCAGAGCGAGTCAACGAAAAATTTGGAAGCTTTTTTTCATAATCGGGAAATTGCCGATTTTATAAATTGGGAAAAAAGGCAAATGATGAAGGAGAAAAGAGCAGGGGTATCGAAAGATACCTCTGCCAACACATCAGGTGATGTTACGGTGGTGCCAGCAGCGGTACCGAAAACATCAACAACATCTGGTCAGGCATCAGACCAGGGCATAGCGACAGCAACAGTTAATAAAAAGAGGAAGCTTAAGAAGCATAGTCCTAACAAGGTAGAGAGGGCTAACGCAGCTAAGCGTCGTGATATGCGCAAAGAAATGGAGAGTGGTAAGGTAGGAATTACCACTGATAGTGAATGCTCAGACTACGTCGAATCTGATAAAGCAGAATATGTGTCCGAAGGTGGAGAGGGGCTCTTCAGGCCTCCGAATATGGATTTAATCCTATCGGAGCCAGAGCCAGTCCCGTCGACAAGGAAGGCTTTGGAGGTAGAGGTGGACCTCCAAGAAATAGAACTGATGCAGGCCCTGCAAGCCAAACAGGCAGACATCAGCCAACAAGAGGAAAACCTCAGAAAGCTCAAGGAGGAAATGGAGCCCCTCCTCAGTCAGCTTAAGCTGAAACAAGAGGCGCGCCGTAAGCAAGAGGCAGCCCAAAAACAACAGCTGCAAAAACAACAGCAGCAAAAACAACAGCAACAACAACCACAGCAGCAAAAACAACCACAACCCAAGCCCGCTTCCAAATACACAGGAGCGGAGCAAATTAAAAAGACGCCAGCGGCAGCGACAGGCCCAATTGCTGAGGGCCCATCGACTTCGGCTAAGGCAAAACAGCAGCAACAACAGCAGCTACAACCAAGGCAGCAGGAGCAACAGAAACAGCAGCAGCAGAAGCAGCAGCAGCAGAAGCAGAAGCAGCAGCAACAGCAGCAACACCAGAAACAACCACAGCCTAAGAAGGAAAAAGTGCCACCAATAAGGACCCATAGAGTTGACCTGGACGACATAAAACAGGTATGTAAGTCGGCCACTAAGGGCAATTTTTTCATTAAAATCCTTAACGAAAAAGAAAAGAATTATTCGGTCCAGTGCTTCTCACTGGCCGAATACAACTTAGTAAAAGGGTTACTAAAAGAGGCCACAGCTGAGTTCTTCAGCTTCACGCCTAAAAGTGAAAAATTAAAGACGGTCCTACTGAAGGGCATAAGTTCCTGCACGGAACCGGAGGCGCTCTTAGCTGAGCTCCGCCAAAAAGCCATCGACGATCTCGATTTCATCGGGGTCAAGCCTTTCACTACGGTGAAGTCCAGGCGAGGGGGTTACAGGCTGCCAATGTTCCTCGTAACATTATCGCCCCAAAGTAGGCTTGAGAGTCTGAGGGAAATCAAATGCCTGGACTATCAAGCCATACACTGGGAGACATTAAAAAGGCACGACGACATTTTACAATGTACGAAGTGCCAGAGGTTCGGCCATGCCGGAGCCAACTGCAATATGCAGTTGCGCTGCGTCAGGTGCTCTGAAACCCACATCAAGGGAGAGTGCAAGCTGGGGAATGAGCGGGTTGAGGATTTGACCCAGCTCAAGTGTGTCCTTTGTGGAAACCAAGGGCACCCGGCTAGCTATAGGGGTTGCCCTAAGGTCCAACAAATCAAACAAAAACAGGCCAGTCAAAAAGCCGAAGAAAGTCGAACAGTTCGACAGGCTCCTACACAAAAATTCGTGGATCCCAAATTTTCCTACGCCCAAATGGTGTCAGGGAATGGGAACACGAGACAGGCTCCACCAACGGTTGCCCCAAAGGCCCCTGTGCCTAAGGCACCAGAGGTGCAGCCTGACATTGTAGCCTTGTTGTTGAACATTCAAGGTCAACTTACAGGACTGCAAAGTCAGATAAAGGAGCAAGGCAAAAGGGTAGACCATCTCTACTCTTTGTTGCCTGGCCTGGCGCAATTTAGACCATAATGGGCGCGCTGCCGGAGACGCGCCTAAAAGTCCTAGCTGTGAATGTAAATTCACTGATTAGGATTGAACGAAGAGCCAATATGTTCCAATTGTTGAAAGACTACAGTCCCGATGTGTTTATGGCTAGCGAAACTAAGCTAAACCACAAACACAAATTGACTCATAAAAATTACAATATCGTAAGAAGAGACCGGCCCGACTCCACTCAAGGGGGCGGTGTCGCTCTCTTTATACGAAAAGGCATTAATTATAAAGTCATATACAACAATGAATTGCGAAAGCTCAAGACGCTAGAAGTTTGCGTTGTATGCATCTCTCTCACTCAAGGGAAGCGGATGTATATGATTGCGGCTTACGCGGCTGGAGCTCCGCAGGTTACTTACTTTGCTTCAGAACTCGAGATTCTTTTTAGGGAACTTAAACTGAGCTTGGAAGAAAACTATTTCATCTTGGCCGGTGATTTGAACGCAAAACATGAAGATTGGGGAAATCAACATAGTAATCCCAGAGGTAACCATCTTTTTAATTTGATGAATCTTTACAGCGTTGAATATGGCGTCGACCTGCTGGCTACTGAAAAGCCATCGTATCCAAGAACCGGCTCCTTTCTGGATCTTTTGCTGTACGACACCAGACTGACAGTTACAGACAAAGTGGGTAATCACCCTCGAAACTGCTTACAGACAGTCGAGTACGACAGTGATCACTGCGGACTGGCTGCTGTAATGCAGATTCCGAACGAACGCGTGGAGTTGGAGGAATACGTTGCAACGCATTCTTACAATTACAGTAAGATGCGCTGGCCTCGTTTCACCAACTCCCTAGCGAGAGAACTTCGTTCGAGTGACATAGCCCCACCAAACAACAGAAACCTGACAAATGCAGAAATTGACCAACATTTACAACAGATGGACGAAACAATAAAACGAACAATGGAACGGACAATACCAAAGTACAAAGAACGGGACCAAATGGACGCTTACAGAAACGCGACTATTGGCGCACTACGTAGGCACAAGAGTGGCTTACTGACAAGACTCAAAAACTTGTACAGACGACTCACAGACCCACACGACTTGGAGGTTAGGACACTGAAGTCGTCAATAAAAAATGTCAATCTGTTGATTAAGGAGAACTACAGGCTATCAATTAACAAGTACTGGGACCGCAAGATCCGGTCAGTTAATTCCAGTGACCCTAGTATGTTCCCTAAAATCAACAAGATATTCAGGAAAAAGAACGACAATGACCTTCCGTGTCTGAAACTCCAAAGAACTGAAGAGAACAGAGACGTACTCATGACAGCGCAAATAGATCCAGAAGAAGCCATCTTTGACGATGACTTTTACATAATTGAAGATCCGAAGGAAAAAGTGGAGGCGGTGGGAGCTGCTTTCCAGCAAGTGTACAAGGTGAATGTTAGCATTCGCCCCAACCACGACCTGGAAAACAGAGCCCTACTTAATCACTTTTACCTTCGTAATGATATAACACACTGGCGATCTGAGAACCGCGGTTTTATGCGGTTCGATGACGATTCCTTGGCAAATGCCATAATCGCCGAGCAAACGGGACCAAGTCCCTTGCTAGTGACGAAGGTTGAGCTTCAGCTCATCTTCAACTCAATAAAAAATAAAAAGTCAGCAGGTGTCGATGGTATATCCAACGTTGTACTAAGACATTTACCGATGGAGGCAATTGACATTTACACCACACTTTTCAATAATGCACTGAATAATGCATATTATCCAGTGCATTGGAAGACCGCTGTGGTTCATCCTCTCCCGAAAAAGGGAAAGGACAACTCCAACCCGTCAAATCTTCGGTCGATAAGTCTTCTTCCGAGCATCAGCAAAGTTTTCGAAAAAATCATTAATAGGGCTCTGACTAAGTGGGCTGCGGACAACAAAATAATTCCGGATAAACAGTTCGGGTTCAAGGCGGGTCATGACACAATTCATGCTGCGTCTAAACTCGTTTCTGATATCCAATGGAATAAAACAAAACAACAATGCACAGGTGCTGTTCTGGTTGATTTGGAAAAGGCCTTTGACACCGTATGGTTAGAGGGTCTTTACCTAAAACTGAGCAGGCTTGGCATAAGCAAGCCATTGTTGTATATACTTTATGATATGCTTAACGGTAGAAAGTTTGTTGTCAAAAGTGGCAATGTAACTTCTACCACAAAATTCTTAATTAAAAATGGTCTTCAACAGGGAGCGGTGAATTCGCCGATTCTCTTCAGCATTTACACCAGCGATCTGATAGGTAGTCTTACAAAGGCAATTGCGTACGCCGACGATCTTATTGCGTACAGAACGGCCCGAAAGGTTGAGGTTATTAGAATTCTCTTGCAGCGTGATTTCGACAAGATTCAGCGATATTGCGACGACTGGAAATTGAAAATAAATGTCCATAAGTTGGAGACAATTCTGTTCCGGACTCCGTTGGCTAGGGCCACGAGGGATACGTGCAAGAATTGGCGCAAGATGGTTATCGTTGATCTTCACGGGCAGCCATTAGCGAGCAAAAGTGTAGTGAAGTACCTCGGTATCTGGTTAGATCAGTATTTGTATTTCGATAGACATATAAATGCTGCTCTGACCAGGGCCAGAGGAGCCTTCGCTCTGACGAAACGGCTGTTTTTTAGCAGTCGGCTTGACCCCAGAGTGAAGGTAATTTGCTACATGGCCCTCATACGGCCGATGATCGTTTATGGTTGTCCTGTGTGGTTCAACGTTGCCCCTTCCCAGATGGAGAGGTTTCGGGTGTTCGAGCGGCAGTGTTTACGACGCTGTACCGGCTTATATCGAACAGCCGAATCTTCTTACGTGCACTACTATTCCAACGAGGTCCTATACAACGGGGCTCGAATCAACAGAATTGACAATTTCGTGATAAAACTCGTTCGAGGTCACATTGCAAGAGCTATGTCTTCGACCAACAATTTAATTTTCGGGGCGTTCTACCCGAACGACGAATATTTTGAAAGTGCACGCTTGAGCGGCTTCATTCCACCAGAGGCATTCCTCTTTTTAGATAGATGCGGTCTGATACAGGATAGATTGGCAGTTCCGTTAATCTACCACGTCAGACGACGAACCGTGGATAGGCGACTCCTGTACAATCGGGACGTCATGGCACAAGGCGGAGCAGAGCTCCTTCGGTTCAGTAGGGCTGTGTCCGAACGGGACCGAACTGATAGGGTGAAGCAGGAGAACCAGTTTTGGTGGCTTCAATCGGCACTTGATAGTGAGTAGTCGGGATGGGGTTTTAAGCCTTGGCCGGCTTACATACTTGTTTTATAGTTTTAGGGTTTAGTTTTAAGTAGAATAGGCATGGTGGCACAAAAAAAACATACAAAAAAAAAATACAAAAAAGGAAAATACAAAACAAAATACAAAAAAAAAAAAAAAAACATGGAATAATCAAAAAAAAAAAAAATAAAAAATAAAAAAAAGACAAAATATGAAAAACAAAAAACATTAGATAGTTAGATTTGCTGCTGTGGTTGTTCTAGTTTTAAGTAGTTTATAGGTAGAATAGGTAGTTTTAGTTAGCTTTAAGTTTTATATTAAGGACCTTATTTTAAGTAGTTTTTAAGTAAAAATAAAAAAGGATATTGACATTAGTTTTTTCTAAATTTTCTAATGAAGACAAAATAAATAAAATGAATTGAAGTTAAATAGATCTTAGGGCCGAAAGGCATTAGCATTAAGTATTATTGTTTAACTTAGAGTGTCCGTATGGGACCAGTAAGTTAGTTGTAAGTTATGGATAATTAGGCTAGTTTTATGAATTTTTGTCTAGCTTTAAGATAGTCTTAAGAATGAATTAATAAAAATGAATTTGGAAAAAAAAAAAAAAAAGCTTTTACCTGCGACTTCGTCAGCATTATAGATAGTTGTTTTTGGATAGTAGTATGAGAAAACCCGAGCTATACTTTTTTGTACGTATGTTTGAATTGTGCCCAGATGGGATGAGGCCATACTAAGTGTGATTGTCATAGGTTAGGTTAGGTTAGGTTAATAAATTTTAAGAAGAAGATAGGTTACTGCAATTTATTTTTATATACGACGTTTTTTGTTTTTCCTTCATGGCCAGAACGTAAAGATTTTGTGGGTTTGAGACTCGTGAGCACGCTACATATAATTGTCCATGGGAAAAACAGTTTTTTTTTCAAATTTACACCTGCAACTTTCAGCGTTTATCCCTGAGCTTTATTTATTGTTATTTCGAATGCTGCTTTCATAGGAAACTGCACTATTTTAAATTGAAACGGCAAATCGTTTGGAATTATCGGAATGCGGGGAATTAAAACATTTTTTCCTTTTGCTATCCAGTCATGGTTATAGCTTTTATAATATTTCGTCCTAGGTGAGTAATCTGTAGCCGTGCACCATTACATAACTTTGATGCGTCAAGATTTCTCATTAACAGGGCCACCAATCTTTAATCTCAACTTATGAGAAGGGTTGGGAATGCGTTGTTTTCCCGTAATACCAATTTTATCCAAATATTATTCAAATCTTTGGTAATTTAGGAGTGAAAGCCATCAGATTCCCCGGAAAGTAATTTGTTTTCCCGAGGTCTAAAGTAACTCATGTCCTTTCTTAAGCCTCAAACTATCTCCTTACCAAAGTTCATTTAAATCTGTTCAGTAGTTTAGGCGTAAAAGCGATCGGCCCACCTGAATTTTCCCATGGGAATGCGTCATTTTTCCGGGGTAAAAAGTAGCCTATGTCCTTTCTCGGGTATCAAAATATCTCCATACCAAATTTCATGTCAATTGGTTCAGTAGTTTAGGCGTGATTGAGTAACAGACAGAGTTACTTTCGCATTTATAATATTAAGTATAGAGTATAGATATAGAAGTATAGATATATACGCAATCAAATTAAACAACAATTTTGTTAACAGTTTTTCATATTTAAATGTTTAAAGTGGGGGATTCTAGTAATGAAATAGGAACATTTTGCATAGAGTAAATATGGTTTTTAGATTTATTTACTTAAATTAACCATGAATACACAAATAATTTTTTGTTTGTTACATTTTTATACTTATTTAAAAAACAAAAGGACATTTTTTAAGTATCAAATGTTGTTGTATCTAAAAGCTCTAAAACTTCTGGTTCTAATTCACTTTTTTTTTGTTTTCAAAATACACCAAAGACTTGCCAGAAAAGGCTTTGAAGAAATTAAAAGTCTATTAAAAAGATCAATCATCGTTTCTAGACGCGATGTTTTTCTCGTAAAAAGTTATCAATATTTTCTGTTTTCCTTATTTATAGCCTTTTATGCTTCTTTTGATAGCTGGCCAATAGGAAGAATATAAGAAGCTGCTACTTCTGAAACAGTATTTTGTGTACACTTACTGGCATAATATAATACCAAGAATATTTTTCGAGATACAAATTTCTGGTTTTCGTTATACAATTTTCGAATGCATCTAAATTAATAGGAAAACCAGACGCTAAAGCTTCTAAAAATAATATGAAACCCTTTTATCAATTCGATATTGATTAATGTTATCTTGGATGTTTTCATTTCATTCCTAAAAAAAACGTCTTGCCGTATTGCCATCATAAGTATTTCCTGACTGTTGTGTTAACATATCAACAAGTAAGCCAGTCTTGTTTCTAAATCTATCCTCCATGTATTTTTTTTCCTGGCTTTTACAATTTCTTTAACTGCTTTGTCTTTAACTTGCCAAACCTTTACATGAAGCATATACCCTATATATGTGAAGAACGCATTCCATGAACCGTATCCAAGAATAAAGAGGACTCAATCCAAAAGACATAGAAAAGGCCTCTTTAGGCTTTCAGGATATGATGGCAGCGTTATTCATTTCTAAAGGTTTCGCTCCACATATCAAACTTTGTCTACCTATTCACCACTATACGACACCAGCGTCGAAATGCTAGATTTAAGGTGCGGGGAAATAAATCCACGGGAACTAACTCCACTGAGGGATTTAGTTCCCACTCAGTGGGAACTAAATCCACTTTAGTAAAGTGGATTTAGTTCCCATGCTAAGTGGGAACGAACTCCACTTTCTTATGGGAACTTAGTACACATTCAAAAATATGAAGAGGGAACTAATTTCTAACAACAACAGCTTCAAATTACAGTTAGTTATCAGATTCTTGAAACTTGTTCGATTTTGATGAATACAGTCGAACATCGGTCTTAGGCAATTTAAGAAAACAGTGCGTTATGTGAATAAAATTAAAATAAAAAATTAAAAGCATGGAAAATATAATTGAATTTATTACCGGGTTTCGTAAAAATAGTGTGTTAATTTATGACCGTAAAGAAAAACAAATTTATGTTAAAAAAATATACTCGAAATAATATTTCACGTTACGTTATTTCAGTTATTGATGAGCAAGGTGATAAAAAACTAATAAAACATTGTCCCCAAATTTGTGCAAAGCCAAAAAAGAATATAAAGTGTTTGTATTTCAATACAATGAACAATAGTTTTTTGATACGGTGATAATACAAAAATTAGGAGAACCAAAAAAGTTTATTTTCAACATTATTTTCGGGATCTCAGGATTTTAACTCCCTTTTTCGGGGTCACACCCGCTCACGCAACTCCGTTGCTCCGCTAAGGGTATGTAAAGTCGCCAGGCAGGCGCCTATAACAACAACTTCTTTCAATAAAAGCACCTGTGGGTGGCCCGCTTCGCGGGTTTTCAAGATTTTAACTCCCTTTTTCGGGGTCTTACTTGGGTGGGACTTAGGGCCCAAATAAGATTTCGGTTTTATGTCCCACTGAAGTGAGTTATAAGCCCCAAAAAAAAAAGTTGGGCGTTATGTCCCTGGGCCCTATGTCCCTGCGCCTTATTCTACTCTCTTCTTCTTTTAAAAAGTGGGAATCAATTTTAAACTCAAGGAGAACTTAAATCACACATTTTTTTCGGAATTAGATTCCCAGTTAGCATGGGAACTAAATCCACTTTACTAAAGTGGATTTAGTTCTCACTAAGTGGGAACTATATCCCTCAGTGGAGTTAGTTCCCGTGGATTTATTTCCCCGCACCTAGATTTAACTTCCCATAAGAAGTTATTGTAATCGGTCCGATTTGTCGAATTGTAATTGTTGACATTTCTTGACGTCGCAAAAAAAAGATTTTTAGAGAGTTGTCTGTGCGTGCGTGTGTACGTACGTTCGTACACATATGTCCGTACATCCTTACGTCCGTACATTCTCGAAGTCGTTCATAGCTCAAAAACCAGTAGAGATATCGAAAGGGATCTCAACAGCAGAAAGGGATCTCAACAAAATTGAGTTTTTGTTATTTTTACCAAAGCAATTTAAAAAAAAGGTGAACTTTTTGGTTAACCCAAAATATCTCAAGAAATAATAACGCTAGAGACTTGAATTAAATTTCAAAATATATATTGTAACGTGATACCAAACAAGTATGTATATATTTTTGGAAAAAATCCCATTAATGTTTTTTTTTATAAATCAAAAAAAACTAAAAAAAAATATTTGTCACCTCGAAAATTTTACGCACAAAAAATGATTTTATCTCCAAAAGAATTTTGTGCAACGAACAAATAACGTCTTTGAACAGTTTTTTTTACAAACAAATAAAATTCCAAAAAGTTGGTAAACATTTATTTTCGCCCGAAATATTTTTTTCAAAAATTTGAGATTATGGCTCGCAACTTATTTTTTCTTATAAGAAATATTGTTTTCGACATTCGGTAAAACTTTGAGAAAAGTCGAATAGGCAGCTTTTTACAAAAAATAAAAACCTAAAAAACATTACTAAAAGTTGGTAAAAATTTACTTTCGACTCAAATACCTATTCAAAAATTAAAAATATTGGATTCAAACTAATTTTATCTCACAGAAACAATATTATTGTTTTCTACATTCAGTAAATTTTGTATAAAAATCTAACGGTCGGTTTTTTTCATAAAAAAAAAAAAAAAAAATTACAAAAAATAGTACGCAAACATTGTAAAAATTGATTTTAGGTTCTTGATACATCGTGAATAATAGAAAATATTGACTTCAAATTAATTTCATACATCCAATTTGTATTTGTTTATATAAGAAAAAAGAACTTTTAAGAAATGTTACTAAAATAGCAAAAATAGATTTTGAAATCAAAATATTACATTATATGCAAAATATTTTTTGTAATTTTAATTTTTTTAAGAATAATTTAACTGACTTTTTTAACAAAACACGAAAACCTACAAACTTTTAAGCAAGACGAATCGACAGACGGGATTGGAAGTTATCAGTTTGGGTCGCATCCCAGCCACTTTTTCAAAATACTTTTACTTTGGAATATCGAAGATTGAAACACTATCACTGAAAATTCTTTACCTTAACAAGTGTTTTAGAATCTCAAAAAATAATCAAGTAAAAAACTTTATTTCATTAATTCAAAGAATATTCATACATGTCACTCTCGTAAATGAAAAATTGTGATGATATCTTTTGTTGTTAATTGGCAATACTTTAACCATAAGTACTCGTAGTTTGTAAGTATAGAATTTTGTGTTACAGTATTTTGAGTAAAGTACTCGTATTATTATCCAAAAATTATTTCAACTTCAGTACATTTTCAAAGTACAAATTGTGGCATAATTTCCTCATTGCAGTATTAACCCTGATTAAAATCTAGAGTTCAATTTTCTTACCAACCCTAATATTACCTTCAAGCTAAAGTACCAACCAATGTTTAACAATTAAGCACAGCAGCAAAATTAAATAATAGAAAACGGCACAATTAAAAACAAAATCCTTAAAACACATTTCAAAGCCATTGAAACAAACTGATTTTACAGCTCAGTTGTGATCTGTTTGGTTACATCAATGCTCATAATTATTGTTTTAATCTCTGTTTTAATTTATTTTAATATCATTCCATTTAACCTTTAGTATCGTCATGCCAAAGGTTAAATTGCAGCCATTAACATTTATCTAAAGGGAATTTGTCAGAAATAAAATTAAAAACAAAAATTTCATAATTTATTTAAGGCTTCATATTCATAGTCTATGAATTCATTTAATTTTATTTTCTATATTAATTGTTTGCGTGTGGTGGTAATGGTATAACGCTAACATCAAGGCACGAGAGAGAGATTAAAAACTTAATTAACAGTTATATGCCATCGAAAACCACGAGAACAGAAACAATCTCTGGTCCCTGTTGTGTAACTTGAAGACACGTCATATAGACACCGCAGAGAAATTAAAACAACAACATAACTCTTACCTGTTATGAAATAATTTTAAACTCTTGATCTGCGCAGAGGTTAACTCTTGCAAGGCACAGGCCTTACACCTCCTTGTTGTCATCGTACATACAACCCCTTTATGGTAGGAAAGCCTCATGGTTGCTCCGTTTTTGGCTTAAGAAAAAGGAAGCTATGTATAACAGGATATGATTTACGAGTGTGTTTATTGAACTTTTAAGGTGTTTTGCGGATTGAAATTCACGGAACCAACAAATGATTTATAATACCTGAACACAAAAACATCTTATGTACTCATACCTCAACTATACCTTAGAGTCAAAAGGTTTTTGGGTGTGGATTTTCTTTCATGATGTTACCTCGTCTTAACATTAACATAATTTTTTTTATAACGACCTGATGATTGTTGTGGGTTACGACGAAGAATATTTCTGTATATTATGTTTTTTTTTTAAAAAAGGGATAAGATTATATTGAAATGATGTCAAAATCCAATTCGATTTTTTAAAAGATAGGGTTTAGCAACTTGAATGGAAATTATTTATACTCGTAAAGAAATTTGAAACCTTTTTAGGATAAATATCAAAAAGTGACAAATGGAACGCTTCGATAGAAATGATTTAGCGCTTTTTGAATATTTAAAAAAAAAAAGTAAAAAAAATGATATCAATACACTTGGATTTTATTCGGCTTCATGGTGATTTGAGGTTTTTGTAAAAGTAAAATTAAAATTTTTCACCTCACTCCCTTGAGTCGAACAAAGCACTTTGTTTGATGCGGAATACAAAGGACATCTCTGAACAGACTTACATTTTTTTTTTCGTTTGAATTGTAGCTATTCCAAATATTTTTTTAAAATTCTAAAATTCTTAAATTTATTAAAATCCAAGGTGTATTAAAATCCTTAAATCAAATCGCAACTCATTAGTTTGTTCATCCTTCAAAATTCACAAAAGACACAAACAATCTAAGACAATAATTTGAATCGCAATATCATTGTGGTTTTGTATGAAGCTTAATCAAAATCAACCAATAATTAGTCAACTATCAACAACACCCTACAACCCCCCCCCCTCCCAAACCCTTCTTTAAAATCCACATCCGCTTATATTGGTTTGACTATTGTTTCTATAAATGTAATTAAATGTTACGAAAATCAAGTCAAAATCAACCACTTCAACCTTCGTACATGCAAATACATAAACCAATGTATAATATACGTAGGAGGTATGTAATTTAGATACCGTTGTATACCGCACACAAACATATCTATTGGTGAAGCGAGGACGCTGCATAAAATGTCCGGTTGGTTGGTTAATTGGTCGTGGCAGTGGTTATTAAATTCATCAAGAGTTAATTGCATTCAAAGAGTATTACATGCACATTCTCATCAAAGGATCATACAAAATACAACATACACAATGTTCACTTTAATAGGACATTACTTCCGGTTTCTGTAGAAAGTATAAAACTGTAGAAAGTATAAAACAATTTACTCCCAAGTCAGCTAATTTTACATCCCTAAGGAGGGTTACCATATTTTTTAATTAAGTTAACATACGAGGGCGGGTCAATAAGTCCGTGACTTTTGGAATAAAACACAGATTTTTTGATAAAAAAATTATTTTATTTTTCAACGTAGTCTCACTTGTGCTCTATACACTTTGTCCAACGCTTCTCCAATTTTTTTATCCCTTCCAAAAAAAATGATTTGTAGAGGTCCTCCAAATAGGCCTTTGTTTGCGAGATGACTTCATCATTGGAGTCAAATCTTTTTCCACCAAGCCATTTCTTCAGGTTGGGGAACAAGAAGTAGTCGCTCGGAGCCAAATCTGGAGAATAGGGCGGATGAGGGAGCAATTCATAGCCCAATTCATGGATTTTTGTCATGGCAACTGCACATGTGTGCACCCTTGCATTGTCTTGGTGGAAAAGAACGCGGCACCCATCTTGCGGAAAGCTTTCTCATGCCCAAGTGATCATTCAAAATTGAAACCACTGAGCCATGCGAGATCCCTACGGCTTCCACAATCTCTCGCACTTTCAATCTTCGGTCGGCCAACACCATATCGTGAATTTTTTCGATTGTTTCAGGTGTAAAGACCTCAACTGGGCGTCCAGGACGTTCGACATCTTCAGTGCTTGTACGGCCACAACGAAATTCAGTAAACCACTTTTTTTACCATTGAAATCAATGGTGCAGAGTCCCCATAGCTTTTATCAAGCTTAGCCTTGGTGTCGGTAATGGTTTTTTTTTCGCAAGAAATAATGCTTAATAAGCACACAAAATTCACTTTTTTCCATTTTCTCCTCAAATTAGTGAGTAGTCTGATAAAAATAGCTGTCAAACACAAACTAACTGACGCAGCAAGTTTAAATTTTGGCAGGAGTCAACTGACAGATGCCTGTTGACAGGAGCAGTGTTGCTGTTTCAGTAAAGAGGTCAGAAATTCAAAAAGTCACGGGATGCGTGCTGAGTGCTAGGATGCGACCCACACTGATAACCAGTGGCGTAGCTAGACCTTTGGTGGCCCTGTATCCAATTTGTTTGCCCCCCTCCCCTTTCCTCTTACAAAAACCGAGCCATAACCTTATAACATTTTTTTTTTTTAATTAAAACACTAACGTCAATAAATAAGATACATTTAATTCAATATATAACGACATAGGAGATTTAACATAAATGCATACTACATATATGTATATAGATACATGTTTTATAAAGCTTAAAAAAAATAATATTTGCACTTCTTCTCAAAGTACTACTTTCCTTGCCTTTTTTCTGCAAATTTATTTATTAAATCTTCCATACCTGAAGAAGATTTCAGCTTTTCAAGATTATCTGCTTCTATTGATAAAAGTGATAAATCTGACAACCTTTTCTGTCCCATTGAAGTTCTGAGATAATTTTTTATTATTTTCAGCTTGGAAAAAGATCTTTCAGCTGTTGCTGTGGTTACCGGAAAAGTCAAAAAGAGAAAGCATGCTGTTATTACTTGAGAAAAACTAGAAGCAAGACTATTAAATTCGATGACTAATAATTTAGCAAGTTCTTTTATGAAATGAATTTTGAGGATTTCGGATGTAAGGCATGTTTTTAGAGCAATTAGTTTATTGCAGAAATCACGAGATATGTCTGTATTGTACTTTTCCACTAGCTTTTTTGATCCTTGATTTATCTCATCATTTAAGAACGATAAAAACTTATCCGGTTCGAACACTTCAAACATACTACTAAGATTATGAAAGCTTTGAAATCTTTGCTGAGTTTGTTCAATCAAAATGTCCAAGGAGGAATAGTAAATATTGACTTTGAAGTAAATTTCCGGATCAGAAATTCTATGATCTTCTGCCAACTCATCAAAAAAGCGCTTCGTTATTTTCCTTCTTGATTTATTTTTTTCTTGATCTCTTTTTTCTTTATTTTTTCTTTTCAGAGCTCCACTTAGATACTCCCTTTTATTTTCACTCATTTTTTCACAAAAATAATATTTTAAGCAACGCACAAAAATATTTACATATTATGTAATTACAAATAATCACAAAAATCTTTAAAGTACATTTTTAAAATGTATACCTATCCACGCACAGACAGATTAAACATTTCAGTTATCGTGTTGAAATTCCTTTTGCCTAGTTCACTCAGACAATTAACGGGACTTTTTTTGATTGAATACATACAGGGTTCGAAATGGAGCATTCGAATTTTTCAGCTGTTAGTTCATGCAAAAAAGATACACAGGAAAAAAAATATTTGACGCATGTAAAAAATGATCATCGGAACATTTTTTTGTAATAAAACTTTATTAAATATTTAAGTGAATTTTTTTACACACGTCTTGTGCTCTGTATCTTTGGGGGCCCCTATATCTCGGGGGCCCTGTTACATACCTATAGATACAGCTGATACAGCGGTAGCTACGCCCGCCACTGCTGATAACTTCCCATCCTGTCGATTTGTCTTGCTTAAAAGTTTGTAGGTTTCGTTTTTTGTTAAGAAAGTTCTCAGTTGAATTATTCTTAAAAATTTAAAAACTACCAATAATATTTTGCATATAATGAAATAGTTTGATTTCGAAATTATTTTTTGTTAACGAGATTTTTAGTCGAAAACCAATTTTAGTAGCATTTAAAAAAAAAATTATTTCTTATAATGGGTGATTTTTTTGAGGTTAGGATTTTCATGCATTAGTATTTGACAGATCACGCGGGATTTCAGACATGGTGTCAAGGAGAAAGATGCTCAGTATGTTTTGACATTTCATCATGAATAGACTTACTAACGAGCAACGCTTGCAAATCATTGAATTTTATTACCAAAATCAGTGTTCGGAAAATCCGCTTTTTTTCGACAAATTTTGTTCAGCGATGAAGCTCATTTCTGGTTCAATGGCTACGTAAATAAGCAAAATTGCCGCATTTGGAGTGAAGAGCAACCAGAAGCCGTTCAAGAACTGCCCATGCATCCCGAAAAATGCACTGTTTGGTGTGGTTTGTACGCTGGTGGAATCATTGGACCGTATTTTTTCAAAGATGCTGTTGGACGCAACGTTACGGTGAATGGCGATCGCTATCGTTCAATGCTAACAAACTTTTTGTTGCCAAAAATGGAAGAACTGAACTTGGTTGACATGTGGTTTCAACAAGATGGCGCTACATGCCACACAGCTCGCGATTCTATGGCCATTTTGAGGGAAAACTTCGGAGAACAATTCATCTCAAGGAATGGACCGGGAAGTTGGCCACCAAGATCATGCGATTTGACGCCTTTAGACTATTTTTTGTGGGGCTACGTCAAGCCTAAAAAAAGTTCTCAAGCTCTTAAAAAATCACCCGATACATTACAATATTCTAGCACAAATGATTCGTACGTTAAGTTTTATTTTGGTGCAAAGTTTGTTCGATAACTTTTTCATATTAATACGGGTTTAAAAAATATAGTTTTAATCCAATGATTCAAATCAAAAACTTTGAGACTGGTTTCCGATCTCCAGCCATTCTTGGAGTTTAAGAAAAGTTGAAAGTTGGGATTTTAACATATAAGATATTTTATTTTTGCAAAATTGCCAAATAAATTATTAAAAAGAGAGAATATTTTACACGCTATATTTGAAAACAAAATAAATTAAGACTTTTTAGCAAACTCTTTACAAATACAGCACACTTTGGTCAAATAATTCGTAAGTTGCTGCACCTTTAAAGTTTACGAAAGACAATTTACGATTTCTGAAACGAGAAAAACAAATTTTCTTAAATTTTGTCTGCAAAAGTTCAGCGTGTATCCAACATCATAAGCCTTAGCTAGGTTTAATCTCCCCTTGAGCTACTAAACTCAGTGTATAGCCGAAGTTCACTTCGAAACTCAAATTAAGAACAACCACGACAAAATAACAATTTCGGAGCAAATTATTTATTAAAAATTATTTTTCTATTTCATTTAGAAATTTGATTTTAAAGCAACATGAATAGCAAAAGCAGCGATAAAATAGTTTTCAATAATTTTTAACTCAAAAATATTTAAAAAGCTACGTAAATCGTAGATGCCAAACAAATTTATTTATTTAAGTATTTCAGTCTTTGTCGACTTGTGTCAACCTTATTTAAGCTGAAAATTCAAAAATTACAAAACCGATTGAGCTGTAATTTTCTCAGAACAACATTTGTATTACACATCATCATTTTACTTGATTTTTCTGCGACGTTCAAAAACTCCTCCAAAAAAGTTTATAAGTTTACATAATTTAAAACAGATGGTCATCCTACTAGTATTTGTACGGATTTTAGAAGGAAGTAACCATATTTTTATGTTGAATGAAATAACGGTCAAATTAATTGCACACTGCACAAAGCTTCATCACTGACTATAATCAAAGGCAGTGTCTTCAATACCTTAATGCTTTTTTCTCTATTGACATGCAACTTTATGGCTTTATATTTTTCCCTCTTGTTGGTAAACTACTATAATTTATTTATTTCATAGAATGTAGCTCGTTGATTAATATTTTGAATACATTCTAAAGTTAATTGTTGCATAATCAAAAATCAAAACTAATCTTTTAATGAGTTGGCACATTCAAAGTTCACATTGCTTATTAACGTTGCAATTGTGGGTCGTCCTGTGTCCCAAAAACAACAGGATTGTTGCATTTTCAACAAAACCAAAAACACCTATTACTTTTTAAAGGTACATATGTGTTATCGTCGTTGCCTAAACCAAGCATCATACTTACATGTGCATAACATAAGAAGATGCAAAATGAGCTTTGAGCCATTAGAAGTTTCGGTTCCGTAATTAAAATTTGAATTGTTAATTTTTGGTGGCATGGCATAGTCAGTGGCAAGGATGTACTGTACATATATAGGATGTGGGTATTTTATGCCATGGAAATGGAAGCACATAACATAATAAACTATATTTATATACAACATATTCACATAGGTACAGTGTGTCAGATATTTGTGCCACTTTTTCTGACTCCTAAGAGAACAGTGAATTAGAATATGCCTTAGCATAACAATGTCGTTAAAAGGCAATTGCCTTCTGCTCAAGTAGAAGATTGTTCTAGGTAAGTCATGGCGAGGAGGATGGAAATGATGGTGATGGAAAGGAAGCTGGGTAATGTGTAGCCAGCTTCTATGGCAGCACCTGGTTAGTTGCATATTTAACTATAAGCAAAAGAGAGGGAATAGGTATAGCGCTAACGTCTACCTATAGTACGAATATTATATTTATATATCTTGAAGGATGTTTATCTAAGGCTTAAGACTTGCCAAGGTGCTAAGACCCCATACATTATATATGTTTTTGATGTTTCTGCTACGAGTATAGGTATAAGGGGAGCGAATTTTTAATACCAACCAGATGAAGTTGTTTATATGCAAACGCCTTTTGAGAGTCTTATAATTTTGTCGTTATTTAACATGTTTTTAAAACAAAGCCGTCCTCAATATGCCATCACACTAACTTTACTAAAAATACACTATAAATTTAACTATGTACCCAACTACTAACGCTTAAGCCAAAAGACTTAATCTCTCCTAATATACACATGTGTTTTACAGGACATTTGGGAATAGGTACCTCTTTAATCTTTTTACAGCTGTGGTTATAATAATTAAGCCATGTTGCAAAAAAAAACGTGTTTATCCTAATATTGTACTTTTGGCATTAACTTATAATTATAGATAATATAGAGATAATAAGATGTTTTTTTTACCATATAGCAGTTTAAAAAAAAGGTGAACATTTTGGTTACACCTAAATATCTCATGAACCAATGACGCTAAAGACTTGAATTAAATGTTATATTATATACTGTAACGTGATACAAAACAATTATATTTTTGGAAAAAACCCAATTAACGGTTTTTTTATAAATCAAAAAACTGAAAAAAAATGTTTGTCACCTCGAAAATTTTAAGACTAAAATATGATTTTATCTCCAAAACAATTTTGGGCAACGAAGAATAATGTTTTTGACATCTGATAAAATTTTGGAAAAAATCTAATTGACAGTTTTTTTATAAAAAATAAAAACCTAAAAAAACATTACTCAAAGTTGGTAAAAATTGAATTTCGACTCAAATATCTTTTCAAAAACTTGAGATTAAGACTTCAAACTTATTTGATCTTATAAGAAATAATGTTTTTAACATTCTGAAAAATGTTGAGAGAAATCGAATTGACAGTTTTTGTACAAAAAATAAAAACCCAAACAAAAATTCATAAAAGTTGGTAAAAATTGATTTTCGACTCAAATATCTTTTCCAAACTTTGAGGTATTGGCTTTAAACTACTTTTATCTTTCAAAAAATATTGTTGTCAACATTCAGTAAAATTTTGAAAAAAAATCGAATTGACAGTTTTTTTTACAAAAAATTAAAAACCGAAATAAAAATTTAACAAAAGTTGGTAAAAATTGATTTCGACTCAAATATCTTTTCAAAACTTTGAGGTATTGGCTTTAAACTACTTTTATCTTTCAAAAAATATTGTTGTCAACATTTGGTAAAATTTTGAAAAAAATCGAATTGACAGCTTTTGTACAAAAAATTAAAAACCTAAAAAAAAATATAAATAACAAAAGTTGGTAAATATTGATTTTCGACGTAAATATGTTTTCAAAAATTTGAGACATTGGCTTCAAACTAATTTTATCTTTCAAAAAATATTGTTTTCAACATTCTATAAAATTTTGAGAAAAATCGAATTGACAGTTTTTTTTACAAAAAATAAAAACCCTAAAAAAAACAATGCTAAAACTTGGTAAAAATTTACTTTCGACTCAAATAGCTTTTCAAAAATTACAAATATTGGCTTCAAACTTATTTTATTTCACAGAAAATATTGTTTTCGATATGCAGTAATTTTTTTTTTTACAAAAATCCAACAGTCCGTTTTTTTCATAAAAAATTAAAATCTACAAAAAATAGTACGCAAATTTGGTAAAAATTGATAGACATAGACAAACTTTTAAGCAAGACAAATCGACAGACGGGATGGGAAGTTTTTCAGTGTGGGTCGCATCCCAGCCTCTTTTTTTCTTTATCTTTTGCATCTAATGCAGGAGAATCACATACCAATCGAAGGAGAATGTTACTTAAATAAGCAAAATGAAAAGATCAACACCAGATCAGATTAAAATATTTAAAACTTTAAGTTAGGAACGCACTTCATATCAGGGTTGGGAAATAATAATTACTTTTTATAATACATTTCAATTTTATTTTAATTAATAATTGACCTTGTAATTAAATACAAAACAACGTAATTGTAAATGAAAAACAAATGTTTTAATTACTTTTAATAGTAGAATATACATTTCAAATACTTGTAGTTTTAATTGAAGAAATGCACCTTCAAATTGCGAGTAATTGAAAATTAAAATGGGTTTGTTCAACTTCTTCAGGGAAAACAGTTTTAAATTACAGTTAAGGTAATTGATTTGTCAGTTCTAATTTATTTTATGTTTTAATTTTTAATAAATATTATTAAATTATATTATTTAAATATAAAACAATGTAACTAAGACTAATTTAAATTAGAAGAAAACTTGATAAAATAAAATAAAATGCATGATTATGAATACAAAGCAACACATATACAAAACTAAGCCTTTTAGTACACTATTTTGTCAGAAAATCTAACAGACGAAATGTATATTTAATTATATCTTTGTGTAACAGTTACTGTTTTTTTATCATCATTTTATCATTATACTTTTCTATTATATATATATAATTGCAATTAAATTTATGAAATTAAATTAAAAGTAATCCACTCTTTTAAATTACATTTAATTAGTAAATGAAATTCTTCAATTAGATTTAAAAGTAATTGAAAAAGTCAATGGAAATTTCAATTGATTTTTGTTGTAATCTTAGTTTCCCAACTACGCTTTATACAGGGTTTTTCAACAGGGACGCTACAAAATTAGAGTGACAGGAACATCAAAGGACGCCATATTTCTTGCCGCTCTTTTGATATTTCTCTTTAGTAAAGTTTGCCATTTCATGATGGAAAGATATACGAGCCAACAACGAGTCGAAATTATTAAAATTTACTACCGAAATTCGGAGTCAGTGGCCTCAACGTTAAGAGCGCTACGACCAATTTATGGTCGTCATAATCGTCCTAGCAGATCAACATATTGAGCGTCTAATGAAAAAATTTGAATCCACAGACATAGCACAAAATGTTTCCGTGCCAGTGAGACAAAGAATTGTCCGTAGTGTCGAGAATATTGCTGCCACTGAGGCTTCAGTTGCAAAAAGCTCAAATGTGTCTCTCACACGTCGTTCTCAAGCGTTGGGCATCTCTGTGACATCGTTGTGGCGAATTTTGCGAACAGATCTTGGCCTACATCCTTTCAAGATTAAATTGGCGCAAGAACTAAAGCCGCTTGACCACCAGAAGCGTTGTATGTTCGTGAATTGGGCTAAGCAACAACATGAAAATGATTTAAATTTTCATCGAAAAATCATCTTCAGCGATGAGGCTCATTTCTGGCTGAATGGCTTCGTCAATAAATGAAATATGCGGTATTGGTCAGGCAGCAATCCACACGTACTCCATGAGTCATCATTGCATCCCGAAAAAATTACGGTTTGGTGTGGCTTATGGGCCGAGGGCGTCATTGGACCGTACTTC
Organism: Eupeodes latifasciatus; assembly: GCA_920104205.1. Lineage (NCBI taxonomy): Eukaryota > Metazoa > Arthropoda > Insecta > Diptera > Syrphidae > Eupeodes > Eupeodes latifasciatus. The sequence goes on along the minus strand of OV049924.1, from coordinate 64,809,559 downwards.
TTGCCTGATGATCAAGACAGGCACAATAATGAGGATCGTTACCGGACAATGATAACCGAATATTTTTGGCCCCAATTGAATGATTTGGACGGCGGCGCCACAAACCACACAGCGAATGTCACAATCAATTTATTGGAAACAAAGTTTGGAGAACGTGTTGTACGAATGTACAAGAAACACATATTTTATTATAATAATTTAAACAAACATAACTTGGAGTTTTAAACAATACGTTCCACATTCCACAATCTTAAAAGTAAAAGAGAATGTAAAAAATGACTTTGAAATTTAACTAAAGGACATTACATTATAATAAAGATTTGATTAACAAAAGAGGTGGTGTTATTTTTTCTTTGTTCCTTTGTTGGAAAATATATATCTATACAAATTTAAATTTATTACATTCCAAAAAATTATAAAGCTAATTGGAAACATTGGTCCTTCGAGCCTTTAAATACGAACTTATAAACTTTAAAAAGAACAATATAATATACGTGCGGTGTGTGCCCCGATATTAAAATAAAATATAATCCGAATTTACGATTCGTATAAAATAGATACGTGATATAAATTGTGCATTGAACAAATCGTTTTTAATCACGAATTGATATTACAAATTAACTTAAAACTAATTAATTTAACTTAAATTTAACTTAAAACTAATTTATGAACAAAGTGTCCAGCAAAGACACTAACAAATCTACATTATCAACGATCGTGACGTCGTCGACAGCAGCAGCAGCAGCAGCAGTAGCAGCAGCAGCAGCAGCAGCAGCAGCAGCATCAGCATCAGCATCAGCATCAGCAGCAGTAGCAGTTGCAGAGAAGCAGTAAGTCTTGCTTTGTGTGTTGTAAACTTGTCTATTTGATTTTTTCGTCATTTCTGTCAATTTTAAAAGACATTAAATATTATTATGGCTGAAACCAAAAATTACAAATATGGTGAGCTACAAAAAGATCTTTTAGCTAAGGTAATAAGGGATCTTACAAATTTTAAAAAGTCTCCAAAAGACCGTAAAGTAAAAGCCTATGCTTCAGCTCGTCTAAGCAAGTTAGAAGAAGATGTTCTTTCGGCAAAAACTTATAATGAAGCCATCATTGGGGGTGGTATGCTGGAAGAAGGAATGAAAGTTGAAGAGTTAAAGGTAGTATATGAGCAAATTAACGAAATATACCTCGAATATCGCACAGAGTTGGTGGAAACGATCGAAAAATCGTCATCAATCGTTGCGACCCCTCCAATCCTAGGGGCTCCGCCCAGTAATACAGCTGCACCATCGACGTATTCGGGGATAAGACTTCCACGAATCGATTTGCCAAAATTCGATGGTTCATATACTACCTGGCGTGCATTCCACGACAGGTTTCAAGCTCTTATCCACAATAACAAGAGTATTGAAGACATCGATAAGCTTCATTTCTTGCAGTCGTGCATGACTGGTGATGCAAATCGGTTTTTGCAGAATTTTTCTGTGGAGGCTGCCAGCTACGATAAGGCTTGGGATTTGTTGAAGGATCGATACGATCATAAGCGCATTCTTGTACATACTCAAATGCAAACGCTTTTTGGTCAACCTTCTTTATCTCGTGAGACTGCTGCGGGCCTGAAGGATCTTTTGTATACAACAAAAGAATGTTTTCACGCGCTTGAAAAAATGGATGTACCTGTTTCCAGTTGGGACACCGTCCTGATATGGTTCCTTTATCAGAAGCTTCCACACTCGTGTCAAAAACTATGGGAAGAAAAATTAGGTAATAGAAAAGATTTGCCTACATTTAAGGAATTTACCGAGTTTTTGGAGATCCGTTTTCGAACTCTTGAAGTTATTGGTCAACAGGAGCATGAAACATCATTCCGGACTAAAGAGGAGCCATATTTAAAACCAAGGCCACGAGTACAACCAGCTAAGACAAAAGTCATGCATGCAAAGCAGATCGTCAAACAGCCATCCCAAAAGGCGGACAAGAGCAACACCGTGGAGAAATTAATTTGTAAGCTGTGCAGTCAAGGCAAACACACATTGAGAAAATGCCAACAATTCCTCAACATGGATGTCAAAGGTCGACAAGAAGTTGTTTCCAGACTCAAGATGTGTGAAAATTGTTTGTCTTACGGGCATCTTGTGGCAACGTGCTACAGTTTCACATCGTGTTATTTTTGTCAACAAAGACACCATTCGCTGCTACATGACAAGCAGCAGCATGCAAGTGGAAGCAACACACACATGCAACAGCAATCTTCAAGCAACACACAGATACAACAATTTCCTGCAACTAGTGCTTCATCTCAGGCGAAAACATTCCAGACGTCAATAAATCCGAATGCTCCTGTATTTCAACCATCGGTTGAACAACAACTACAGTCAACACAAGGACAGTCATTTAACTACCACGCGTCGCAAAATGGTTACGCACACCAGGTGCTCATGGCGACAGCGGTAGTAAAGGTACGGGCAGCAGATGGTAAGTTACGTCTTCTACGCGCTCTCATCGATACAGGGTCAGAAAGGTCCTTCATCACTGAAGCAGCAGCACAACTTCTGAAATTAGAAAGAAAGCGTACAAATGTTGAGGTATCCGGGTTAGGGTTGGTCAACAACGGCACTGCGCAATACTCCGTCGAAGTAAGATTTGCTTCACGCCACTCGACGTTCGAGACTGCCATCCAGGCGTTGGTCTTCAAGTCGTTGACTGGCCATCTCCCGACCCATCGAGTGATACCTGGCATTTGGAAGCATTTGAAAGGCCTTTCTTTAGCTGATCCTCATCTCTATGAGCCTGCACCCATAGATTTACTGCTCGGTAGTGAAGTTTGCGCCGAAATACTCCTTCCTGAAATAAGACGTTCGGAAAATGGAGATGGACCTATAGCACAAGAAACAGAACTGGGGTGGGTTGTGTTCGGGAAAGTTTCAGCCGAAATTCCTGAGCAAGTTCGAAGCTTCGTTCAAATTACTGACCTGAGTTCGCAGTTAGAGAAGTTTTGGGAGATGGAGGAGATGCCTTTTCAGAAGCAAGATACGGAAGAAAACACTGCGTGCGACAATCATTTTGAACGACACACAACACGTTTACCGAACGGGCGTTACGAGGTGAAGTTACCGTTTAAAGGTGAAAAGTATCCAGCAATGGGATGTAGTAGAGAAAACGCCTTTCGACGATTTCTACATCTTGAAAAAAGGCTGGATTCGAATCCAAAGCTGGCTGAAGCCTACAAAAACTGCATCAAAGAATATGAAGAGCTTGGTCATATGGAAGAGGTAGATGGCAATGATGCGGTGCTTCAATCCCCATTCCACTATTTCTTACCACACCATGCGGTTTTCAAAGAAGCGAGTTCTACAACCAAACTGAGGGTAGTATTCGACGCCGCAGCGAAAACGTCCGATGGCAAATCTCTGAACGATTGGTTGCTTGTGGGTCCAAAATTGCAATCAAGTATCATAGATCTTGTTCTGAAATGGCGGACTCACCGAGTAACTTTCACGGCCGACATCGAGAAGATGTATAGACAAATTTTCGTCAATCAATCAGACCGATATTATCAGCTTGTTTTGTGGAGAGACAAGAAGACGTCACCTGTAAAAATATTTAAAATGAACACGGTTACATTTGGTACCGCAAGTGCACCATACCTTGCGATCAAAGTTTTGAAAAAGGTAGCTGATGATGAAAATGAAAATTTTCCTGAGGGGGCGAAGGCTGTCCGTGAAGACATGTACGTCGACGATCTCATCAGCGGAGCTGACACTATTAAAGAAGCGCGAAAGAAACGTGACGAAGTTAAGCAACTTTTAGCAACAGCAGGACTCAACCTCAGAAAGTGGACAAGCAACACGAAAGAACTCATAGAAGATATTCCAGTTCAGGATAGGGAACTTGATTTTGAACTTCCGTTCAACTTGTCAAACCATGTCAAGACTTTAGGCATCAAATGGTTCCCCATCGATGACTTCTTCTCATACCAAAATCTGCAACCTGCAACAGAATCAACGACAAAAAGGTCTATGCTGTCAACCATAGCAAAATTATTCGATCCTTTGGGTTGGATCTCACCATGCATCATCACTGCAAAGCTTATGATGCAGCGCTTATGGGAGCTTGGCTGTGACTGGGACGATCCAATTCCGGCTGCTTTGAAGAAGGATTGGGATGCTTTTCTCCGAGAACTCCATCTGATCGAACGGCTGCGGATTCCAAGATGGATCCAGTTGAGCAAGACGAATAAAGCGATCGAGCTACATGGATTTTGCGATGCTTCTATGAAGGCTTACGGTGCAGCAGTGTACGTACGAGTCCTGGATAGTAAAGGCAAAATTCATGTCAATCTTCTTTTGTCAAAGACTAAGGTAGCACCAAATCAACGAACAATAACTCTACCTCGTCTTGAACTTTGTGGCGCAGTAATGTTGGCAGAGTTGTTACAATACACCAAGGAAGTTCTAGCCATTCCAGATGTGAAGATGTACGCATGGACAGATTCCACAATTGCACTTGCCTGGATACGTGCCACTCCCGCCAAATGGACCACATTCGTATCCAACCGTGTGTCGGAAATCCAGCGGTTAGTGGGGATCGATTGCTGGGGACATGTCGCAACGCTTCATAACCCAGCCGATCTGGCGTCCAGGGGTGTATATCCATCGGAACTGGAGTCACTTACGTCGTGGTGGAACGGTCCAGAGCTTCTGCGAAAAAAATGGGTATTCGATCTTCCAGATCAACCCACCGAAATAAACGTTGTAGAAGAACAACGTACAATAAAAGCATTCGTTATACATGCGATAAAAAGTGATAGCATATTACAAACTATCTACAACTTTTCGAGTCTTCTCAAAGTTATTAGAATTATCGCCACCTGTTATCGTTTCATAACAAAATGTCGACCCAAGTTGGGACCTAATACAGGATCACTTAAACCAAAAGAGTTGGAAACTGCCCTCCTATTCATCGTCAAAGCAGTACAAAAGGAAATGTTTGAAACCGAAATTCAACAAATTCGTGAAAACAAAACACCAAAGGCCTTACGGGCGTTAAACGTGTTCATCGATGCTAACGGAGTCTTACGAGTTGGGGGACGTTTGGAGAACTCTCTGCTTCCCTACGAATCTCAACATCCAATATTGCTCCAAAACAACCATCACTTTACGAGTCTGGTTGTCCGAGATGCTCATAAGAACACATTTCATGGCGGTATCCAACAAATGATAAGCTACATTCGACAACGATACTGGATTGGACAGATACGAAGAAGCGTTAAATACCAACTGCATAGATGCCCTTCATGCTATCGTCAAAAGGCATCTGAAATGCAGCAGTTAATGGGAAATTTGCCTGCAGCGAGAGTTCGTATGTCTCGACCGTTTAGTCATACCGGCGTTGACTATGCAGGTCCAATTGATATCAAGTCCTGGAAGGCACGAGGTGCAAAAATCCTTAAAGGTTACTTTGCAATTTTTATCTGCTTAGCAACTAAGGCTATTCATTTGGAAGTTGTTTCAGATCTCACAACACAAGCGTTTTTAGCAGCATTTAAGAGATTTACTGCCAGAAGAGGAAGCTGTGTGAAGGTATATAGTGACTGCGGAACTAATTTTGTTGGTGCTCATAACGAATTAGCAAAAATGTTGAAAGACGCACAACACGATTGGAAGGAAATTGCGGAAGAATTAGCAAATCACGGTACAGATTGGCATTTTATTCCCCCGGCTTCTCCACACTTCGGTGGGTTATGGGAAGCGGGTGTGAAATCTGTCAAGTACCATCTAAAACGAGTTGTAGGAACAGAAAGGCTAACATTCGAGGAGCTCGCGACGCTTTTAGCACAAATAGAAGCGTGTCTGAATTCGAGGCCCCTTTGCCCTCTTTCCGACAGCCTAGATGATTTAAATGCACTCACGCCCGCTCACTTTCTAGTCGGCGAATCATTACACGCTATACCACAAGGCGAACTCGATAACAACATCACGCATAATGATCGATGGAAACGCGTCCAAGCTCTATCAGAAGGATTTTGGCGAAAATGGAATTCTGAATATCTCGCAAGGCTTCAGCAACGACCAAAATGGACACAAGTCAAAGAATCGCCGAAAATAGGAGACTTAGTTCTTCTTAAAGATGAACGACTTCCATCGACCTACTGGAATCTTGCAAGAATTGAAGAAACCCATACCGGATCGGACGGATTGATACGCGTCGTGACGGTAAAAACACAAAACGGGCAATTGAAACGGCCGATAACAAAAATATGCCTGCTACCATCGAATAAAACTGCAGAACAATTAGCCATCGTATGAAATCACACCAGTAAAATTAATATACCGAATAAAAATTAAAAGACATATTTAATTAATTCATCAATCAAAATGTTAATATTTATTAATAATTCAAAATCAATATAACAAAATTATCAAATAAATTCATTACAAAAATCAGAAAAGAAAAAAAAAAATAAAAGAAAAACACATAAATTATAATTTTGTTAATTTATTTATTCATCTTGTCTGAATTAATGTACACATATTCAACGTTTCATTTGAAAAAAAAAAAAAACAAATAAATTTTCCATTTTTTAGTAATAAAAAACTCTAAACAAACAACTCTATAATTTCAACAAAATAATTATGTGTCAATAGAGTTTTTAAAACACCATCCACAAATTAAAATAAACAAACTGCTGTCAAACACTTGGCACTAAAAATATGTCAAATTCACCAAAACGCGAAAATTACAAAACAGAATAAAACAAACAATCATAATTTACATTTAATCCAAAATATTATATCGCGTCAAAATAATTTGATAAAATATTTGAAATAACACTTTAATTCCAAACCGAATAAATGTGTATTTTATGCCAAAACGAATTTATTTAATATCAAAAAAAAAGTTAACACTTGATCAAAACCGAATCACATTTGAAATAAAAAACACATCAATTAAAAGTCAAGATAATAATTCATCGTTATAATTTGTCAACAAAACTAAATCAAATTAACACAAAATGATTGTCACAAACAATTGCAAATTAAACTCTAGGAATTAATGATAATTGTATTTCACTTTGGTACAAAACCAATATAATTTTTTTGTTTGGTTTTGTTTTTGTAATGTACACAATCACTTTAACTCCAATTCAAAACGTAAACAAACTCCCCGCATTCAATGGAAATCAAATTAATTCCAATTGGAAACAATTAATTTTTGGTTGTTATATACTTACGTGTACATAAAGCAACCGACGCCGCGATTTACACAATTATGTATATACAATACAATACAGTTATTATTAACTACAAATTTAATTTTAATTCATATGTACATATGTACCTGAACATATTTTAAAATAAATCAATTAATATTAAAAACAAAATAACACCACATAAATCACATAATATACCAGCCATACATATGTACAAACATACACCGCGGTCGCGACCAACTTACGCCGCCGCCGTACGAATAAATACGCGATATCGGCAATGGATTTGCGAAATCCATTTATTCACACATATTCACACCAGGCACAATTCATTCAACAAACTTACCTGAATTAATAGATGAATTGATTAATAATTAACGAACGCACGAATTAATTTAATTTTTCAATTAAAACAAAATAACAAAAAACTATCACCGACGCGCACACAAATCACCCAAGATGGATGCACAATTCCCATTTACTTACTATAAACTATACTACAAATTACAATTCCAAAACAACCCGATGCAGCATGAATGAAATCAACAACAACAATTCTCATGAATAAAAGGAATAAAAAACTACAAATTTCTCCTATTTGTTTTGCATTCTCTGTAGTTGACTTTGTCTTTTGTATTTGTTTAAATGTCAAAATATATTTACTAATAGTCTGTCTCTTTTCATGTACGAATGAGATAAGAAGGAAAGTGGTGAATGACAACATCGAAAATGGGCCCTGCCGATAATGCAGTCCGGTAATGCAGTTCGTTATCAAATAATGATGCCAAGTTGCTGTAATTAAATCGTTTACACTGGGTATTTGATTGAGCAGAATTCACATCATCATTCTATCGTGGGGGGAGAATGTACGAATGTACAAGAAACACATATTTTATTATAATAATTTAAACAAACATAACTTGGAGTTTTAAACAATACGTTCCACATTCCACAATCTTAAAAGTAAAAGAGAATGTAAAAAATGACTTTGAAATTTAACTAAAGGACATTACATTATAATAAAGATTTGATTAACAAAAGAGGTGGTGTTATTTTTTCTTTGTTCCTTTGTTGGAAAATATATATCTATACAAATTTAAATTTATTACATTCCAAAAAATTATAAAGCTAATTGGAAACACGTGTTATCTCACGAAATGGTCCAGTCGCTTGGCCGCCTCGGTCGTGCAATTTGACGCCGTTAGACTATTTCCTGTGAGACTACGTCAAGTCTATGGTCTATGCCAACAATCCAACGACGATTGATGAACTTCGTACGAATATCGAACGCGAAATTGCAGCAGTATCGGACAATTTATGCTTGAAAACCGACGAAAATTGGGTTCAGCGTCTGGACTTCTGCACGCGTGCCCGTGGTGCCCATGCAAAAGAAATAGAGATCCATACATAATGGCATCAAACGTACTTTCAAAGGAATAACGAATTTCATTGATATCCAAAACCGTTTTTGTTTTATTTAAAAAACTTTTCTAGCGCTCTTATTGAAAAACCCGATATTACCAAATAATACAAATTTTAAGGTTTTGTTACAATTTAATTTGCATACAAATTTGCATTGAAAAATCAGTAGGACCTCTTCTTGACTTTGTTAAAAATTAGAGAACAAATGTAAATGGGCAGCCTTGTAGAAATATTGTCACAGGTAATAGGAAGGTGATTCAAGAATAGAAATATTATTGAAGCTTGGAAGAGGTGTTGAAACAGAATATTATTCGAAGAAATCGTTTCGTCCGAAAAATGTGACTGGCAGTTGCAATACTTCTCCGAACTTGATATAATCAAACGCAACACTAGCGGATGCAGTGGACTTGACATACAAAAAAAAATTGTAGGCATACACATAGAAAGATGCTGTTTTGTCATTCACCTACTTTCTATTTATAGTGACTTACGACAGGATATTTCATAAAGGAAGGTGAAATTTAAACACAAATTTGTCTTTTGCCTTTAGCCAATTTTTAAAGCACCGTTTTCGTCTAAAAAGGAAGCATTCCCGAAAATAAGATGGCGTCCCTTTTTGACTCCCGAAATAAAGTCCCAAAATTAACGCAAGATTTGAATTTGCCGCCATTTGTGCAGTGAAGTGTTGGCAACCCTGAAAAAAAAGCTATTTGACAGCTAACAGTATAGGGTTATTAAAAATGGAGCGTTACACGAGAGAACAACGTGTCTTCATTATTAAAGAATATTTCAAAAATAGTGAAAGCTTGGCGGCTGCAGTTCGAAAATTTCATACAAAATATGGTCGGAATAGTGTTTTAACTTCGTCAACTGTGAAGAGATTAATTGAAAAATTCATGGAGACTGGATCCGTTGGAGACGCCAAACACACTGGTCGTCCAAAAACAAGCCGTTCAAATGTGAATGTCGAAGCAATGCGTGAGAGTGTTGCTGACAATCCAGGAACCTCAATTCGACGTCGTGGACAAGAATTGCAAATTTCAAGAACCTCTCTACAGCGTATACTCACCAAAGATCTGTGTCTTCATGCTTACAAAATTCAATTAACACAACAATTGAAGCCTAATCACCATGGACAGAGAAGAGAGTTCGTTGAATGGATTATTGAACATCAACAAATGGACCCTGATTTTTCGAGCAAAATCATCCTAAGCGATGAAGCACATTTTCATCTTGATGGCTTTGTCAATCGCCAAAATTGCCGCATTTGGGGTTCGGAGAACCCAAATGTGATTGTCGAAAAACAAATGCATCCACAACGCGTGACTGTATGGTGTGGATTTTGGGCTGGAGGCATAATTGGGCCATATATTTTTGAAAATGATGCTGGTCAAGCAGTGACTGTTACTGGTGCTCGATATCGCGACATGATTACACAGTTCTTTCTGCCAAAATTGGATGATATTGATGTGTCCAATATGTGGTTTCAACAAGACGGTGCTACATGTCATACAGCCCGTGAAACAATTCAATTACTGCATGAGACATTTCCAGGTCGTGTACTCTCTCGTTTCGGTGATCAAAATTGGCCTCCTAGATCGTGTGATTTAACACCATTAGACTTCTTTTTATGGGGTTATTTGAAATCACAAGTCTATGTCAATAAGCCCACAACCACCCGTGCATTAAAGGAGGAGATTCAACGCTGCATCAACGAAATTCAGCCACATTTATGCAGAATGGTCATGGAAAATTTCAACAAAAGAGTGCGCATGTGCATGCAAAGCCGTGGAGGCCATTTGTCCGATGTGTTATTCCATACATAACCCTATCCTATGTACTTTACGAGTCAATAAAAATATAACTATCAAAAGACTAAAAACGGCGTTTTCTATTTAATTCAAATCTTGCGTTAATTTTGGGACACCCTTTACCATTTCTTTACCCGTTTAATCCGCCATTCCATTTACTTCTTCTTTACGTGTATTGCGAACAAGGCATTATGCAAAACTGATAAGTCTCTAGTTTGCTGCTATAAATAATTCCGTTGTTATCGTCTGAGAGTATCCCGGACAAACCTGTATCGCACTCAGAGCTCTGCTTAGGATAGGTTAGGTTGAAGTGGCTGTCCAAGATGGAAACGGACACACTTAGGCCAGTTTGATGGCCCATTGTGATACCACATGAATCTTGAGGTTTCTTCCTAAGCTCAATGGAACCAGTTTGAGTCTCTTACGAAACGTGAGAGGCTGCTTATGCCGATATGATTTAGATCGTTTAGATCGTTAAAGAAGAATTCTCCTAGGTAATTCTTGCGTTTTCGAGCCAGAGCAGGGCATGTGCAGAGAAGATGAAGAACTGTTTCTTCCTCTTCCTCGTCCATACAGCTTCTGCAGAAGTCATTTGAGAATACGCCTAATCTCGTGGCGTGCTTTCCTATTAGACAGTGTCCGGTTATGACACCTATTATCGAGCTTATATGCGATCTGCTTAGAGAGCACCTTGAACGTTTTAAATCCAGTGTTGGCCAGATATTTTTTGTGACTTGACACGTGGTGATGTTGTTCCACCTGGTGCCTGCCCTCCTCACAGCGTCTTGCATTAGCAACAGTTTACAAGTAGCGATTGGTATGCCAGTACGTGCCAAACGTGGTAGAATGGGCTGTACTGTACCGTTCCTGGCGAGTTCATCTGCCTTACAGTTACCTGGAATGTCTCTATGGCCCGGCTCTGCTTAGTTAAGGGCAGATTTTATGAGCCTTAGCCTTACCCAAACCGCTACCTAAAGTAGTGAACTAAGAGTATCGTGTAAATATTGAAATAAACGAGCTATATGAAATATAGTGTTAGCTTTAAGACTCTAAGGATTGCAATTTATAAGAAATAAATTTTCTTAAAATCGGAGTTTGAAAACTCTAAATTCAAGTTTTGTTGTTTTCTTTCAGAAGAACCATGACCTGAACACTGACGAGTCTATCTCAGAAACAAACACAAGTTAAGAGTTTTTGGAAATGATGGAATGCCATCAAGACTGTTAAGTACCTCGGATAATCATATAAAATTACTTCTATTATAAAGATCAATACTAAAATAACTGATGAAATCTATATAGGGATGATTTACCTTCACCTTGGGTATTTCAACAAGTTAACAACCCGAAGGAGTGCTCTTGGACCAGCAATTCCTTTTTGAGATATGGAGTGGCCTGCTCAAGATCCTGATAAAAGCCCCATAGAAAATGTATGTGGTATTTCAAATAGGGTAGCTTCTCGATAGTGAGCTTCTAGATAGACTATAATGTCCACTTATGAAAACTGAACAAAATACTTTACAATACTACACATTTGAATTATGAAAAGGATGAAATTTTATTACTTAAATAATTTAGTTAAAATTTTTCGAATCAATATATGAAGGTTCTTAATTATTCTTAACGACTTCAATTTCAGTGGCTTAATTATGTGACCCTAACTGTATGTGTTGGTACCTATGCGTGGATTTGAGTATTTTGCGAAAATAATATTAAGGATAAACTTTTTAATGGAATTTACGTCGCTCGTCGAGTCCTTTATGACAGATATCATTTATATCTCTTTATATGTGTTTGTATGTGTACCTATGTTGAAAATGCTCTTTGTAATAGTCCTAGAATAAAGTTTGAACTTATATATATATGATACAAGAAGATTAAATTATAGGTATAGAGGTGTAAGAGGAACCTACAACCATCACCTATACCTGCAATAGTCGTCTTGGCAGGAAGAGAAACTTTTAATTATTGTGCAACGAATTTTTCACCTCGCATATCCTCCTGAGATAATCTCTTATACTAAGTTGATAGAGAAAAAGATAGATGAAGATGGAGAGGTTCTATAATAGTTTTTACATTAAGTAGAACTTGGTGGAATTCTATAGCAACTTTTTAACATTGCTCAAAGCCAAGAGTAATAAGATATTATAAAATACTACGAAAAAGAATAGAAATGTTTTAAAGTATTAAAAATGTTGAAATTATCAATGTACGAGTATCAGTGAAAAATGATAAATAATTAGAAGATTAATCTATTTTATTTTTCTCATTTATTAATTTTGTTTCCATAATGCTGGATATCGATGGATTGAAGAAAAAGGAGGTTGAGTTGTGAACCACATCAATAACTTACTATTAAAAACCTTCAATATGAATCATTATACTTTGAAAAGTATGCAAAATTATAAATTGAAATATTTAAGACATTACCCCAATTTATTGTATTTTTATAGTTTTTAAATTTTAATTGCTAAAACAAATTACTAGATGTCTGAGCCGTTATTTTCTGTTGTATACAAGTTTTTTCAAGATTTTCAATTTCGTTTGACCTATAAGAAATTACAGCGACGTACAAAACAATAGGGCCTCTATTTGTGTGTTAAAATTTCTTTAAACAATTCAATTATTTAGGGCCAGTTATAGCGAGATTTAAAATCGAGTAAAAAACTCCAATTTATTTATGTAACCCAGAACTATTTTTTTAGTTCATTTTTAATTTTTCAATGATTAAATCGTTTTCAATGAATAGCTGATTGTTGATTTCACATTTCTAAATATAACAGTTCCACTGTAAGGATTCCATTTTCTGCCGGTTTTCCATTCAATGATCAACTCTTACCTTAAATGCCAGATTTCAGTCAGGAAATTTGTGTCCAATGACAGAAATTTTCCATGATAGCTATTACCAACCTGTCAAAAAAAATTCAAATGATTGGTTTCAATGATGAAAACGTATGATAGCTTTAACTGGCCCCTAAAACCATCTATTAATAATTTAGATTTTACTGCCCCCTGAACCGTTAATTACAATTAAAGTAATCAAGAAAAAAACAGTGGTAATTTCGGGCATTATGGCGCAGTGGGCATTATGGCGCACCTTGTCACTAACAGACTTCCGATTCCCACATCCAAATTAAAATAATAAGAAACCTTCAGTCTGCTTTGAAAGCGTAACCTGTCAACTTCTCGAGTAGATAACTTTCTTAGTGCGTTTTAACGGTTTTTAACGCTCACTATAATACTGAGCATTTTCTGATTTTGTGCTACGCAGTAAGTATTCCACCTATTTGTTTGTTGTAAGTAGTGAAGTGATGAGAATCATTCTGGTTTTCGTTTGTTGTTAGTGAGAAATAACAGTAAAAGTTAACAGTAAATATTGCGCAGTAGCTATAAGGCGCACCCTCTCCATAATGCCCTTATGAAAATTTCATGTAAGGCTTAACCATATTGCTCCTAAAAGGCAATTGCTCAGTTTCATTGCCTATAATATGTATAAATATTGTTATATTTTTTATCGTATTTCCTTAGAAATGCCGACATACCGTAACGCGAACAAAGGACTTCCATGGAATCAGAATGAACTACTTGCGGCCTTGAACGACGTAAAACAAAATACATTATCCATTAATGCGGCTGCAAAGTTACATAAGATTCCAGCAACTACTCTTAGAACAAGGCTCAAGAGCGAAAGTGACAAAAAGCCGAGCTTAGGTGCTCTGACAAACCTGGGAGTACAAAATGAGCAGAAAATTGTGGATCATATTAAAATGCTGCAAATGCATGGATTCGCTCCTAACCGAAAAGAGTTGCGTCGTATGGCCTTTGAACTTGCTAAAAAATACAAGGTAAGCCACAATTTTAATAGAGCTAAAAAATTGACTGGAGTTGGATGGCTTCAGCTTTTTTTACATCGCCATCCGGAACTCTCTGTGCGTAAGTCTGAAGGCGTATCAATTTCACGTGCAAATGGTATGGGAAAGGAAGAAGTTTCCAATTATTTCAAATTGTTGGAGGAGACATTATTATGTAATGAAATAGTTGACAAACCTGGCAACCTTTTTAACATGGATGAAACTGGCTGCCAGTTAAACAACAGATCGGAGTATGTAATTGCACAAAAGGGTTCAAGAAATGTTGCAGCAGTAACTTCAGCTGAAAGGGGAGAAACTATTACTGTAATTGCATGTTGCAACGCAGAGGGAAGTTTCCTTCCACCAGCATGTGTTTTCAAGGGAATAGGGAAGAAATTGGAATAGGAAGATGGGATGCCTCCAGGGTCTGTTGTTTATATGGGTGAAAAATCTGCCTATATAAACAAAAAGATTTTCTTTACTTGGTTAAAGGAACATTTTATTCCAAGAAAGCCCATTGGTTAAGTTTTGCTATTACATTGAAATGCTTGAATATGCCGCTCTAAACGATGTCATTCTCTTTTGTCTACCACCTCATACAACACAATTTCTTCAACCTCTGGACAGAGCCTTTTTGAAACCATTCAAATCATTCTTCTTTGAAGCTTGCAATACCTTTATCAGAACAAATCCTGAGAAAAAAATAAATAGATTGCAGTTCGGCCAGCTTTTGCCAAGTGTTTGGGGAAAAGCAGCTACATCAAAAAATGGCATTTCCGGGTTTAGTTCGACAGGTATTTTCCCATTTAATCCAGAAATAATACCCGAATACGCTTACATTAATCACCATTGTGAGGACCAAGCAGCCGTTCCCATTATAGCTCCAGTTACTTCACCTACATTACAAGATAGTACGGCTGCAAGCACAAGTCAGGAAGCGCAAGTTGCTATTGATATTACACCTGGAAAGATGTTGCAAATTATTTCTCCGGTTCCATCTCATTCAAAACCTGTTTTCAGCTTAAGAAAGCAAAAAGCAAGGGTCTTAACTTCAGAACAAAGCTTATTAAGTTCCAAAAAGCCAAAAATTAAAAAAGTTGTAGGAACGAAACCGAACAAAAATAAAAAACAGGAACTTAATTCTTCAACATCTGACGAGGAAAATATCACGATTCAATTTCAAGACGAGTCAGACGGACCCGAAGATTTCGGTGAAAATACCTGTGCCCGTTGTGGTGAGGATTACAACGCCACAAAGAAAAGAGATGAGTGGATGCAGTGCATCATGTGTGGCCAGTGGTCCCACGATTCCTGAACGCAGTTCAAGAATACATGTGACAACTGTGGCAAATTGAACCTTAAATAATCAATAACGCCATATTGCCCCATAGGCCAAACCATATACAAAGTACATTATGGTTTTAAAAAGACATTTTTTATTTCATTTTTCGTTTTTTTAAAAATTGAATTACATAGTTTTAGTTAAGTTATTTTTGTAGTCTTATTTCTATATTGAATAAAATGTTTTGTTTTTGTTTCGAAAAATTGTTCATGTGAAAATTATTTAAAAAATTCCTTAGGTATGCCTGCCATATTGCCCGAAGTTACCCTATTTAAACAAAATAAAATATTACAAATAAATTGTTAGAAAACAGCGCACAAAACAATAGGACCACTTTAATAAATTTTGAAAATGTATTACATAATGGAAACTTAAAGTTTAATACTGTAGCCTATGTATTGTAAAATATTAAGTATTTTACAAATATTGACTTGCGCGGTTATTACCAAAAGCTTGACCTACTAGCAGACCGATTTCTTTAAATATTTTTTTTTTAATATAAACAACGTCTGATAGCCAAGCTGATCTATTACCGTGACCTGCTAAGTCTTAGGTTATCATGCTGAGAGGTCAATACTTGCCGCGTGGCTGTCTATGAAGAAGACGTGTTTCTGTTTTGATTTGAGTCCGGGTTGAGCTCTTTCAAACGATAACAAAATATCAATCACATCCCCCACTCACTCTTTTTTTTAAATTAGCACACGCTCAAAGGGTTTCTTTTACCTTTAATATGTCAAAGACACAGTGTGAGCATTAAAAAAAGAGTAAGGGGTTAAAAAGGAGGTGTCGATGAGCATTGATTTTAAATTCTTGAACATTACATCGGCACACACAGTGTGAGCATTAAAAAAAAGAGTAAGGGGTTAAAAAGAAGGTGTCGATGAGCATTGATTTTGAATTCTTGAACATTACATCGGCAGGGAAAGAAAGAGCGTGGCAAAGCATTCCACATTCGTGCAGTACGGTTACAAAATGAATCTCTTTACTTCAATGTACGACCGAAGTTGGGCTCAATGGTAAACTGATGCTCATTTCTAGAAGCGTATTCCAAAAGGACGCATTTTCAATAAGAGCAAGCCAAACTTCATCAAATGCCTTTTAAATATCGAGAGCATAAGTCTTACTTTCTCCAAACGATGTAAAAAAATTGAACTATTGCTAGAAGCTTTCGTTCCCCAAGATATTTGTAAAGCTAATAGTTAATCAACGTTTCCATGACCTTGGAAAGAAGAGACGTTTGTGCTATCGGTTGATTATTTGAGGGAGAAGAAGATTCGCCTTATGTTTGGAATTTGCTTAACAAATGCTGTTTTGCAACTACTCGAAACGAGCCCAGAAGAATAGGATAAATGAAAAAGCCTACGCACCGGATTAGTGGATGTATATGTCGAGATCTTAGGAATCTCGACACAGTAAGAGCACTGGAAAAGCCATGTCACTATCAGCTAAGGATGGACTGCAAACAAAGTTAGCTTTCTCATTAGAGTTCACTAAAGCAGTGTCATTGGCAACAATTGTAGGAACCAAGGAAGAGGAGGAATTTCTAATGCTTTATACGAATGATCGAAAGTTCTTGCTGTATTTGGGACATTGCAGTAATTTTTTCCATCATTTTTGGTCATGCAAAAATTTGGTCCTTCGAATATAGGCGTAATAGGTCTTCCTGGTTTGCTTAAGCCTTTTTTGGTATTCCACAGTTAGGTTGGCTCTAAAACACCTCTGTGTAGCCTGAATGGATCCATGATTTAGCCTTGGGTATGATACTTTTAGCACCATTTGAAATAAAGGTTTTCATTAATTGAATTGTTTTAATTTTTTCCCATTTTTAGTTTGATTTCACCCAAGTTTTATTTTCTACATTCCATTGTATGTACTGTTTCACCCAAAAATTTTACAAAAAATTACTAACTTTATTCTCTGATTAAGCTTGCTTTCTAGAATTTATTATTTAAGAGCCATAAATGATCATCAGTCAAAATATTCTTAAAAGAGTTGACTGATTGATTTATTTAATTTTAAAGAAAGAAATCGCCGAAATCGAAAGACCTTTTTTAATTGCTAAAAACATTACTGGGTGCTTAAAGGGCTTGGTAATAAATGAAAAAACAACACTTGTCCAGCCCGCATCACCAAAAAAGGCGAATCCTCCTCCCCCTCTTATTATCGACCGATTACACTTTCGTTACTTCTCTCCAAGGCCGTGGACACACTGATTAATTATGAGCTCAAGATGTATCTCAAAGATCGGAAGCTTCTTAATGACCGACAATACGGCTTTCGCGGCAATAGATCCACTGGTGACCTCATGGTTCATCTCACCGAACAGTAAAGTAAATTATTACATCGTTTTAGAGAAAGAAAGATTATTTCACTGGATATTTCAAAAGCATTTGGCATCAGGCACTCTTATCGAAAATGAATTCTTTCGGTTTTCATGAGTCCCTCCTTCATTAGATTAGCAATTACTAATTACCTTTCGGATCCTTCAATACAAGTACTATTGCATGGGTTCAAGTCTGAAAACCACATAATAAATGCTGGTGTGCCCCAGGGCTCTATTTTATCTCCAACTCTTTTTCGTATTTTTATTAATGATCTCCTATTTGCAACCACTAATCCAATACATTGTTTCACTTAAGAGATATGTCTTTTCATATTCGTTTTTAGAATTACATCCCTCTTCTTCGGATGTGGAACTGCAACGGCAAAATATGATAAGCCTATTAAATTCCGACCTAAACAGCATTATTCAGTAGGAAATAAAAAACAGTGTAGAATTTAATGCTTCGAGAACCCTCGGTATGTGTGTCAACAACCACCTTTTGTGGAACGATCGCATAAGTGATGTCACCAAAGATGCTGCAAGATATTTGGGTTTTCTAAGGTGATGCAAGAAGTTTTTCTCCCCTCTGATGTTATCTCCAAGACTTATATACATCCAAAGCAACTTACTTCAGCCTCTTGAACAGTATTCAACGTAGAGCATTTAGATTAATTGGTAATAAAACCATCATTTACGTCACTCGAAAATAGTAATGTTATTTTACCGGTTTATGCTCTATATAAATAGCCTGTTGCATTCCTTGGCTTAAACAATTCAACCGTAATACTCGCGCTTCTAGGAATCCTCATCAGTATACCCTCGAACCCAACTTCAGTCGTATTGTCAAGTACAGAGAATCGTTCTTTAGCCGTACTACGCGAATGCCTTACCACACTCTGTCTTTCCCAGCCATTGCAATATTCAACAATTAAAAACCAATTTGGTCTATGTCTACATTAAATCCCTATTTTTAACTTCCCATAGGAAGTTATTGTAATGGGTCCGATTTGTCAAATTGAAAATTTTGACATTTCTCGACGTTTCAAGGTCCCTAGAGTCGAAATAAAAGATTTTTAGAAAGATGTCTGTGCGTGCGTGTGTACGTACGTCCGTACGTCCGTACGTTCGCTACGTTTTTTTCGTCGTCCATAGCTCAAGAACCAGAAGAGATATCGACTTCAAATAAATTTTGTTATACAGATAATAAGGCAGAAAAATGCGGAAAGGGCTCTCAAAAAAATTGCATGGGTGGTTTTTTAACCAAAGCAGTTTAAAAAAAAGGTGAAAATTTTGGTTAACCCTAAATATCTCATGAACCAATGACGCTAGAGACTTGAATTAAATTTTATGTTATATATTGTAACGTGATTCAAAACAATTATATTTTTGGAAAAAAATTCAATCAACGGTTTTTTTTATAAATCAAAAAAACTGAAAAAAAAATTTGTCACTTCGAAAATTTTATGACTAAAATATGATTTCATCTCCAAAACAATTTTGTGCAACGAAGAATAATGTTTTTCACATCTGATAAAATTTTGAGAAAAATCGAATTGACAGTTTTTTTACAAAAAATAATAACCTAAAAAAAATAAAAAAAAAAGTTGGTAAAAATTGAGTTTTGACTCAAATATCTTTTCAAGAATTTGAGATATTGGCTTTAAACTACTTTTATCTTTCAAAAAATATTGTTTTCAACATTCAGTAAAATTTTGAAAAAAATAGAATTGACAGTTCTTTTACAAAAAATTAAAAACCGAAAAAAAAATTTAAAAAAAGTTGGTAAAAATTGATTTTCGACTTAAATATCTTTTCAAAAATTTGAGATTATGGCTTCTAACTAATTTTAACTTATAAGAAATATTGTTTTCAACATTAGGAAAAATTTTGAGAAAAATCGAATTGACATTTTTTTACAAAAAATAAAAACCTAAACAAAAAAATTAATAAAAGTTGGTAAAAATTGATTTTCGGCTCAAATAGCTTTTCAAAAATTAAAAGTATTGGCTTCAAACTTATTTTATTTCACAGAAAATATTGTTTTTTATATTCAATAATTTTTTTATAAAAATCCAACAGTCCGTTTTTTCATAAAAAAAATAAAATCTACAAAAAATAGAACGCAAATTGGGTAAGAATTGATACATTTAGACAAACTTTTAAGCAAGACAAATCGATAGACGGGATGGGAAGTTATCAGTGTGGGTCGCATCCCAGCCTCTTTTTGCATTTGTTTCCAGACACATAATCGTCTTGCAGCGTACTACCTATTTTCCATCCCAAATCGCGCTGCTGGCACTTAAAAAGTTTTATTTTTGAATGCATATAGATATTAACATATGGAAAGTCTGTGTTTCTCGAAGCCATTGAGGATAACATAATTTTTATTCCTAACGTCAATTTATATGAACTAATTTTTTTATTAGTACGAAGATTGGAGAGTCAAATGAGTTTTATGACCCAGTAGTCGGTACATTGCATTTGACTATTCTGACATAACTCGTTCTACTCTTCCTACCATATTTCTCATCAGAATTATATAAATAAGCAAACGGAAAAAGAAATACCTCCCAATGGAGTCATTGCATGTCATCATCATTTTAATGAAAATAGCTTCCTCATTCAAAATGGTTTCATATTTCATCTCTCAAATTTATTCGTTGCCGTTTTGAAAGGATGCATCAATCATCAACGTAATTTATTACCAATTCCTTGAGCAGATTTTTAAAATGACAAAACACACTCGCTCTTCTTATGTATGGTTATGATGGCTCCTCTGGATTCCTCCGGATCCTCTGGAGGATTGGTTTGGTTTGGTTTAGATGGTATAAGGTAGGTATACGAGAATAGTGGCAGTGGCATATGCGATATACGATGAAGAAGAGCATCAAGTGTGTGCACAAATGATGCTGTCAAGAGGACTTACCTGAAGTAATTTCTCTTTACAGTTTACATACATAGTGCAGCATGAGCTGAGTATACCGTATGTCAGAAAAGATGAACGTCATCCTTTAACCATGCAACATTACCATCTATATATATATACCGCATAAGAAACAAAAAGTGTACTACTATAGATGCTATAAAATTTGTTTCTAAAAATATTGTAGGTATATGTACATATATGTATCTATGAAGGTTTACCTAACTTTTTACATACATATACATAAAGAAGAAACAATGGATTTAAGGTGAGGTGCTGGCTTATGTAACCACAACCTGACATGAAGTAGAAATCCTGGCGCCACCATTCAGCCAG
Organism: Eupeodes latifasciatus; assembly: GCA_920104205.1. NCBI lineage: Eukaryota > Metazoa > Arthropoda > Insecta > Diptera > Syrphidae > Eupeodes > Eupeodes latifasciatus. The sequence continues at coordinate 64,788,351 of OV049924.1, read as the reverse complement.
CAGCGTGCTTTTGTGTCGGTCTCGGTCGTTGTTATAATCTCCTTTCCCCTCCCCACCGACACCTCTTCTATAACCATTTCTTTCTCCAGAATCCCTTTATAAAAATTCCTGACTGGGATGGCATCGTGGTACTGCAAAGAGGATTTACGATGTAAGTCGTGCGAAAATTTCATCGATCTTGTATTCTTGAAATCAAAACATATAAATTACAAAGCAAGTAAAATGACTGCGAGTCTTGGATATGGATTTCCATGATGATAATAAATCCTTGCGCTGGCGCTGAAAACTGAAGCTGATACTGGATACTGTTACTGTAAGTGATGTTGTGCCGTGTCAAGAACCATGATAGGACTTTATTTGCACGAACGCTCACCTTTGACGGTAAATCATTTGAAATGAAAACTTAATCCCGGCGGGATATTGTATCGTTGTTGAAATTAAATAAATATAAAAATTAAACAAGAAGTTTTACGGCCGTAAGGATACTTTACCAAAAAGACATCTTACCAAAAAAAAAAAAGCTAGTGACAAATAATGAAAAAACATGATTAAAAAACTTGAATTATTCTTCATCAACTGATAGATTTAAATCGCCTCCTTAGACTTAATACTAACTTACTTAAGCAAGATGGCCTTATAGAATCCTGTGTGAACAAACGCTCGGTGTCCTTAGCTAGATGTCTCCAGTAGCGCACTGATTATTGGGTGAGGTCGCTTTCAGCGTTACCACTTTACTTCAATTGAAGTAGATCTACTTCTTTTTTTTAAATAAATTTAAAATCTACTTCCTACTTCGCACCATCATCAAAATATTGAAATCTACTTTATTTTTAAGGGCTGTTTCTAACTTTTTTCTCCTTATCAATCTTGTATGTAGTCTCAAAAATTCAAAATCGCTTTTCATTTGCGGTGAGGTTCCGTTGTATCTAAATTATTCTAGTTTAACCCTTTTATCATTTTTACTTGTGACATATAGGGCCTGTATTGCAAGTTTTGCATTCGTAAACAAATTCGAAATCGATATTTTAATCAAACAATGGTAGAGAAGTCGAAAAAATATGTTTCTATTGCTCCAGAAGGGTACCCCCCATAGAACCTTTATTTTGTTTTTAAGTTTTCTCAAAAACTAAACTATTTTTTTTCTGCAAAAGCTCTTATACTGTCTCAATACGAGTAATATTGTATGACCAAAAATGTCATTGTTTGTATTTTTGATTTTAAAAAAAATTATTAATTTTTTTTTGAAATTTGATATCTTGAAAATGGGTCATCAGTTTTTACAAAATTGAAATGGAAGACGTCTAATAATAAGTTCAAAACTCCATACCAAAAATATTTTTAAACTAAAATTCAAAAACGATTTTAAAATAAAAATTAGAAAAAAATAACGTTTTTTTTGAGAAATCAAATGGCATCTAATTTTTTGAAAATAAACTTTTTTTGCAGGTAATTTTTAATCTTAAAATACAGGAAATAATTTTCAACAGACTTTTTTGGATACATAAGCGAGTTCATGCGAACCAGTCGTTCATCATATTTTTTTCTGTTTGTTATTGTTATTTGTGTTCAGTTGTGATCTAGTGTAATTTTGGATTTGATTTTTTGTTTTCAATATGAAAAGATATTTTCAAGTTGTCTAAAAAAAGATAAAAGGTTTGTTGATACATTGAAATTGTATTATGATTACAATAACTATTTCTTGTAGAACTCGTCCTTTGCAAACAAAACATCCTAAAGTCATTTTATTTGACCACCACGAGCCCAATCTTTGCGTTTTCGATGCCAACAACCAAGAATTAATTTGAGAAATGTTGCATTAACATAATAAATTATATGATAATAATTAATTAAATAATTCAAGTTTTTTTTTTTAATTTTTTCATTGAAATAATGTAATTTAAAAATATGTACGTAGAATAATATGAAAAAGTTTAAGTTTAATAAAAAAAAATCTACTTCCATTTTTCTATATCTACTTGGCTTTTTTCCTAAAATCTACTTCCACTTTTTTTTGAAAAGTGGTAACGCTATTCGCTTTCCATTTGGTCTTGTCTTGTATTGGTGAGTAATCTGGCGTATACATTACGAAAAGTGCAATTAGGTGAAATTTCGAGGGGGAGATGTAGCTAAGTGAAGATGAAAAGAGAGTCAGTTTCGTTTCGTGTGTTACTGTGATGTGACAGTATGAGAGTAGTTAGAGCTCACGTTTTCTTTCTATCTTCCTCACATAGACAGTGCGAGGAATATTTTATGTCTCCTATGGTATAGTTCGTTTACCTTGTAAACTTTAATCAAGATAAATTGGAATTACAAATTAATAATTACCGAAATGAACCTATTACAAGGCATGGAAAAACAATCGATGCATTTTTGCCCAGATATACAGTGTTGGCCAAAACATTAGCAAGTAAAATACCTCCATCTTTATGTCATTCGAAAATTAATAATTTAAGTAAATCACGTTAATTTTTTTCTAAAATTCTTTTAAATAGGGAAAATAGTTTTTAGAACGGTTCATTAAATATGACATAAGTTAAGTAAGTTAAGTTAACCCAATTTTATGCTGATCAAAACAAAATCAACTTTTTATTACTATCTCTCTTTTTCTTATTAATAGACAAAAGTAAGTCCGTTAACTACAAAATCCATCGCTCATATTAAAGGTGTTTGCAAACGAGTGAAGTTGAATCTATTTATTAGGTGGTATTCAGTTCACGGGTAAGCTACTCAGTGTTCTTAGCTAACTTCTGTAAAATGGTCGGAAACAAATACTCTAACGAAATAAAAGAAAAAATCATAAAAGAATATAAAAGTGGAATGAGTCAAATTAAAATATCAGAAAAATATTCCATTCTAAAATCAGTGATTTGCCCATTAATAAAATTTTACAATTCCAAAATGTCATTCCAAACGATTCATGGGGGTGGCAGACCGAGAAAAACAACAAAATGACAGGATTCTGCAATAATAAAATCAATTAAAAAGACCCTTTTATATCATCAAGAGAAATACGAATCCAACTCGACCTGAAAGTAAGCGCGAGGACAATTCGGAGACGAGCTGTTGATGGTGGACGATAATCTCTCAAAGCTGTAAGCAAGCACCAAAAACAAGCTTGCGAGATTAGAATTTCCTCATGGCCAGAGGAACTGGACCGTTTGAAAATGGAGGAACGTATATTTTTCGGACAAGTCCAAATTGAATTTCAAGAGTTCCGATGGCTTCCGTCGTGCCAAAGCGTCACTAAATCCACGTTACACCAAAGCTACTGTAAAACACGGAGGAGGTAACGTAATGGTGTGGGGATGTTTTTCAGGGCATAAACTGGGACTTTTTCACCAAATACCATCTGAATGGATCGTTTTATGTATCCTGACATTTTGCAAAATGTAATAGCACATCTTTAGGATCAGTTGCCTCTGAAATATAAATTTCGGCAGGACAACATCCCAAAGCACATGTCCAATATGGTTAAGACGTGGTTTCAAGAAAACCTGATTGACGTGTTACAATGGCTAGCACAGTCGCTAGAACTCAACCCCATAGAAAATCTATGGGAAATTGTATATCGATGAATTGTAAGGACTAATTGCAAAAATAATAAAGGTCTGTTAGATCAAATTAAATAGGGTTGGGAAAGTATCCCAAACAGCATAATAAGCAAATTAATTGACTGAATGCTCCGAAGATGTACTGAAGTGATTAAAAACAAGGGCTTTGCAACCAAATATCGTTTTTTTTAATATGAACGCTGCAAAAGATTTTTTTAATAAAACAAAAACAATTTTGGATATCAATGAAATTCTTTATTCCTGTGAAAGTACGTTCGATGCCATTGTGTATGACGGTTACGCTCACAGAAGTCCAGACGCTGAACCCAATTTTCGACGGTTTTCAGGCATAAATCGGACGATACTGCTGCAATTTTACGTTCGATATTCGTACGAAGTTCATCAATCGTCGCTGGCTTGTTGCATAGACCATAGACTTGACGCAGCGCCACAGGAAATAGTCTAATGGCGTCAAAACGCACGACCGAGGCGGACAAGCGGCTGGACCATTTGTGAGATAACACGTTCTCCAAACTTGGTTTCTAATAAATTGATTGTGACATTCGCTGTGTGGCTTGTGGCGCCCGTCCTGTTGGACCTACATGTCCGCCAAGTCCATATCATCCAAATGGGTTCAAAAATATTCCGTTATTATTGAACGGTAAAATGGTAAAGTACGGCCCAATGACGTCGCCACGGGCCCATAAACCTCACCAAACCGTAATTTTTTCGGGATGAAATGATGACTCATGGAGTACGTGTGGATTGCTGCCTGAACAATAGCGCATATTTTGTTTATTGACGAAGCCATTCAGCCAGAAATGAGCCTCATCGCTGAAGATGATTTTTCGATGAAAATCCGAATCATTTTGAAGTTGTTGCTCAGCCCAATTCACGAACATACGACGCTTCTGGTGGTCAAGCGACTTCAGTTCTTGCGTCAATTTAATCTTGTAAGGATGTAGGTCAAGATTTAAAGAACGACGTGTGAGAGACACATTTGGGCTTTCTGCAACTGAAGCCTCAATGGCAGCAATATTCTCGACACTACGGGTACTTCTTTGTCTCACTTCAAAATTTGTCCACTAAACGCTCAATTGTTGATCTGATGGGACGGTTATGATGATCATAAATTAACGTTGAGGCCACTGACTCCGAATTTCGGTATTAAATTTTAATAATTTCGACACGATGTTGGGTCTTATATGTTTCCATCATAAAATGGAAAACCTAACTGAAGAGGAATGTCAAAAGAGCAGCAAGAAATATGGCGTCGTTTGCTGTCCCTGTCGGTCTACTTTTGTAGCGTCCCTGTTGGAAAGCCCTGTACTAGCAATATTTTATTAAGTCTTAAAAAAATAAATGTATTTTTTAAAAGTTGCCTTTTTTATATAATAAGCACACAACTTGAGCAGGTATTACTACCCTTATTATGCAGAGGCACAGTGTGAGCACTAGGAAGAGTAGAGAGGGTTTAAAAGGAGATGTCGGTGCACATTGGTTTTGAATTCCTGAATATTGCAATGACTAGGGAAGACAGAGTGTGGTAAGGCATTCCACATTCGCGTAGTACGGCTAAAGAACGAATCTCTGTATTTGACAGTATGGCCGAAGTTGGGCTCGAGGGTATACTGATGAGCATTCCTAGAAGCGCGAGTATTACGGTTGAACTGTTTAAGGGGAGGCTTGCACCTGGCTATTTCACTAGAGCATAAGCCGTTAAAATAACGGTAAAAAAGGGTCAGACAAGAAACCTTACGACGATGTTCAAGCGAAGTAAATGAACTTATGATGATATTATCATCTATCAATTTAAACGCTCTACGTTCAATACTATCCCAGAGGCTTAAGTAAGCCTTTGTTTTGATCAGCCTAATATTGAACTATTTGTACTTATTTAGCTGTATTTAATGAACTATTACAAAAACTATTTTATTTTATTTTCCATTAGAAACTGAAAATATTTATTTAAAATTTAAAAACTAAAATATACAATAATTGAATATTAAATTAGTTTTTTAATTATTTAATAATAGAGGCAATTAAAGTTGCTTTTGTTTCGGTCAACACTGTATAGGTATCTATGTATTTTTAACTTTCATTCGAAAACATATGTACTTATGGGTGTATCTTATTTTCATACAATAAGACTATTTTTCGATCTTACAATCTTATATTTCTTTCCATCAAAATTAATATTGGATATGTTTGTATGTTTATTGAGTAAAAACCAACATGCACAAACTTTCTTTATTTTTAAAGCAATTCAGAAAAATATTCGATTATTTTTTGGATTGTCATAGATTCTTTAAAAAACTTTAACAACTCTTCGTCAAAAGAAAAAGTCTCAATATCGAATACTCAATTGATTCTTTCACAAAATGGCAAGAACAAAAATAGAAACAAAATATAAAAACATGACACAAGAGAATGAAACCACACCAGTACCATCACATCATCATGACGTTTTATAAAACTTTTCACCTTTCTGAAATTATTCAAGTGAGACACAACAACAAAAAATATGAACACGTTTTAACATCGAAAAATACATTTGACTGTCTATACAAAAGAAGCTACACGTCGCGTCGTCGTCGTACCTAAAAGTCTAAGGTTCCTAACCTACTAACAAAAAGTTTACTTGCAAACAATATAAGAAAACTTTCTCGGAAATAACAAGACTCATCCTTAGATTTCTTAGAAATAAGTAGGATATTTTTTATTGTTGTGTCTTTTTTGTTCTTGTATTGCTCTCTCAATTGAGCAGCAAAAGTTTTATAATTAAAATTCAAGATGATTTGAATAAAAGTGAATGAAACACGTGGCAAAATAATAATAATAAATAAACAAAAAGCCAAGGAAAAATTATCATCAAGAGTTTAGTTTAATGGCAGTTGATTGTTATCGAGAAGAAAAAGAGAGAGGATTTTCACCTGTCACTCTATTTCTGGCAATTTAATATCCTTTAAGAGTTATTTTTGAAGTGGAAGACAGGTAGATGGTGATATTAATTTGATCTATATTTAACATTTGAAATTATGTGTTTATGTGAGACAATAGAAATTAGTAAAGATTATTATGAGTTTTACGGTGTAATGATAATAAATATTCTGTTGCTAATTATTACCATAGTTGATGAACTGACGAGTAATTTACAGGGTGATCAATTCAATTAAGAAAATAAAACATCACAAATTAAAAACTAACCGAGTAAATTAGGTATACTCAGTTAGTTTTTAATTTTGATGTTTTATTTTTTTACTCCCATTAAAATTATTAATATACAAAATAATGGGTTATTTATTTTGCGTTTTCAGAAGTATAGGGCTGAAACTCAACATCTGTCAAACTAATTTGTTAAACCAATATTTTTTTTTCATTTGAAAGTCTGACATTTACGAACATGGATCGCTTAACTATCGCACAACGCATAAAAATTGTTAAAACCTACTACAGAAAGAGGTTGGGATGCGACCCACACTGATAACTTCCCATCCCGTCTGCCAATTTGTCTTTCCTAAAAGATTTGTCGTGTTTTGTTAAGAAAGTTGTCAATTGAATTATTTTAAAAAATATTTAAAATTGCATCATATTTAAACAGTTTTATTTCAAAATCTTTTTTTGTTATGGAGATTTTTAGTCGAAAACCAATTTTTACGAATTTAAGTAGCATTTCTTATAATTGGATAAATAAAATTAATGTTCACGAGATATCGAGAACCGAACATCAATTTTTACGAAATTTGCCTTCAATTTTTTGTGGATTTTATTTTTTTATGAAAAAACAGACTTAGATTTTTATAAAAATTAACTGAATCTCGAAAACAATATTTTCTGGGAGATAAAATTAGTTTGAAGCCAATATTTTAAATTTTTGAAAAGATATTTAAGACTAAAGTAAATTTTTACCAAGTTTTTGTATTATTTTTTTTTTTAGGTTTTTATTTTTTGTAAGAAAACTGCCAGTTTGATTTTTCTCAAAATTTTACAGAATGTTGAAAACAATATTTCTTAGAAGATAAAATTGGTTTGAAGCCATAATCTCAAATTTTTGAAAAGAGATTTGAGTCGAAAATCAATTTTTTTTTTTAGGTGGCGCAACAGTCCATGAAGAACCAGGGCCTAGTGACTTACAACTCTCAACCATTCCTGTGTGCGAGTAATGTTGTCAGAGATGGAAGGGACCTACAGTTTATATGCCGAATCCGAATGGCTAATTTGAGAAAGCACTTTTCATGACAAGAATTGCTCTTGGAGGATTTGTCAATTCCTCGCAAGAGGCAGTACCCGTGAAAAAAGTTAGATGGCACAGGCTAGGATTGAACCCAAGACCCCTTTGCATGACAGTCCAACGCACTAACCATCACGCTACCGGTACTACTTGATTTTCGATTCAAATATCTTTTCAAAAATTTGAGATAACAGCTTCTTACTATTTTAAACTTATAAGAAATATTGTTTACAACATTAGGAAATATTTTGAGAAAAATCGAATGAACAGTTTTTTTATAAAAAATAAAACCTAAAAAAAAATTATAAAAGTTGGTAAAAATTGTTTTTCGACGTAAATATCTTTTCAAAAAATTGAGGGCACGAGTACGATAACTTTGGCGCCAAGATATAATAACGGTTTTTGGTAGAAGGTCTTAATACAAGCATTTTTTACTATGAGAGGGGGTCTATCTCCCCCCGTTTAGGCGGGAGGGGCAATTTAAAAAAGTTAATATTTAAAATGGAAAAAAATAATTAAAAAATAACGGTGATACATACAATTAAGTTGTATACATTTTTTTAAAGCCAACATTCTGTTTTATTAGCCAGTTTTTAATTCAAGTTAAAACTATGCATAGTTTTTGAAAAATTTAATTTTAAACTCAAAATTTGAGTAAAAAAAGTTAAAAAAAGGTTTAAAGTGTAAATTTTTCAATACTTCAAGATTATCTACCATTGTTTTTATTTCAGAATTTATTGCTCTTATATTTTATTTTAGAGTCTTATTTGTTTTTGATCAAAAACTGAAAACTAGATAATTTTATGTCTTTTAGTTTTTGAGAAAATTGAAAATAACCACAACTACTATTTTAATTTTTTTTTGCTTGAGTGGTCTTATTTTGATAGTAATAATGATATTTGCGTATGCGTAATGCGTGTTTGGGTGTATGCAACAGTAAGGTGTGCGCGAGTTTGGGTGTATGCAATAGTGGCATCTGCAACCCCCCTGCTTGGGCACACTATAGGATTTGGGGTGGGTGCAAGTTGGTGTGCGTGCAAGGTGGGGAGGGTGCAAGGTGCGGTGGGTGCAAGATGGGGTGCATGCAAAGTTTCTTTTGCATTTAAATAAGCTGGATTTAAGAAAAATTAATTTACCCTAGGTATATCTTAATCCATATTCGATTATTACTATCAAAATAAGACTACGTTAATACTTAAGCAATTAAAAAGTAATTTAATTAAAACATTTTGTTTTGGTAATTTTCAATTTTCTCAAGAACTAGAAGACATCAAGTCATCTAGTTTTCAGTTTTTCATCAAAAACAAATAAGAGTAATAAATTATAAAAAAAATAGTAGATAATCTGAAAGTTTTGAAAAATTACACTTTAAACCTTTTTTTTAACTTTTTTTGCACAAATTTTGACTTTAAAACATTTTTTTTTCAAAAACTATGCATAGTTTTGACTTGATTTAAAAACATGCTAATAGACAAAAGTGTTGACTTTAAAAAAAGGTATAATACTTAATTATAAGTATTATCGTTATTTTTTAATTATTTTTTTCCATTTAATGTACATATTTTTTTAAACTGCCCCTAACGCCTAAACGGGGGAGATAGACCCCCCCTCTCATAGTAAGAAATGCTTGTTTTTAACTGTTCTATACAAATCCGTCATTAAACTTTGTCGCCAAAGTTATCGTACTCTCCCCAAATTGAGACATTGGCTTCAAACTATTTTTATCTTATAAGAAATATTGTTTTCAACATTCGATAAAATTTTTTAGAAAAATAAAAACCTAAAAAAAAACAATACTAAAACATGTAAAAATTTACTTTCGACTCAAATAGCTTTTCAAAAATTACAAATATTGGCTTCAAACTTATTTTATTTCATTGAAAATATTGTTTTCGATATTCAGTAATTTTTTTTATAAAAATCCAACAGTCTGTTTTTTAAGGGAAGTTATCAGTGTGGGTCGCATCCCAGCCTCTTTTTTACTTTTACTTTTGAAACCTCAAAATGGATAATCCTGTTTTTGCAGTCCAGGTACAAAAGATATATCCTTGAAAATTACGACTAAGCTGAACTTTATTGCCAGCTTCGCACTTCCTAAATATTATCCTAAATTTGCATGGGAATGAGAAAATGTGAAGCGTTATACGCTTATACAAATTACAAAAAAAAACTAAAACTTTATTTGTTTTTGGAAGAAGGTTGTAACTCATATTAATTCTACACAAAACGATTATGAAACTGTTTTTCTTTAAATTGATCTATTTGTAGAAAAATGGTTACCAAAAATTGGGGTGTAGTAAACATAGTCAACAAATTCAACAAAATGAATGATGTTCGCGGAAATTCTACCAATCTGTTCGAAACATGACGATGATACACAACACGTTGCACATATTGCAAAGATTGAGAGGGAAATTTGATACCCGATCCTGCAGGCATACTGTAGCAATATGAAGTGTACTTTATTGAATTTCTAAACAGAACCGAGGAAGTGGAGGCTATACTACTTTAAGAAGAAGTCCAAGCATAGAAGAGATCAAGAAGACTGTAAAAATGCTCAAACAAAAACAAAGCTCTGGGAGCCGATGGTATATCACCCTAGCTGATTTAACATGGCGAACCAACTTTACATCGAGTATAGGACCATGAAGAAATTCGAGAAGACATGCCCCACACAAAAGAAAATAGATGTCACATCGTGCAGCAACTATAGAGGTATCACGTTGTTGAGTAGTACCGCCTGTAAGATACTCTCTAAACTATCATCAAACAATATCAATGTAGGTTCATTTCAAGCAAATCAACAACCGATAAATTTCATACGATGGAAAAATGTCTAGAATTTTATATTACAACTTAAAAACTGTTTACAGACTTTAAGGACGCCTACGATAGCATAGCTAGGGTAAGGGTTGAACTTTATAAAGCCATGAGATAATTCGGCATCTCAAATAAATTGACACGATTCTGTAGATTGACCATGACCAATGGCTTACACAGACAACATCGACATCATCGGAAGAATGGAACAAGCTTTATACGATTTTTTCATAGAGATTGAGCAGACGGCACAAATCTGAGGCTGCACATTAATGAAGAAAAAACACTAGAAGAACCCTTGGTCAATCAAGGTAGCAGACAATGAATTTTAAGTACTTCAATTCTTAAAATACCTTGGGTCATAACATAAGTAACAGCCAATAACAACATAGAAGAATAAATACGCTTCGCTGGAAGAGTCTACTATATCCTGTCTAAGCTTTTCTAAACCCTACCATAACTTCAGAGCTGCTGCTATACAGGTTCTGCCAGTACTTACATATAGATCCGAGACCTGGGTGCTTATTAAGAACCATTCCGACCTCTAAGGCGCGTTCGAGATTAAAGTCTTACGGAGAATTTTTGTCCTCTTATGTGAAAAGAGACAATCAAAAACTGTAGGTATGTAATCTACCTTAAGCACATATCTTCACAAATATTAGGCCCAGTAGGTATACTCTTTTGTACTGGAAACCTTGCTCGCATGAGCGAAGAGGAACCATCCCAGAAAGTTTTGTGTAGCGCATTTTATGGTATTCGACAGTGTGAAAGACTATGGGTGTATTCATAAGCGTCAGCCTAACTAAGAACTGCGTTATCTACATTCATGAAGTCAGATTTTCGATCGAACTAACCTATAGTCGAACTGCAGTACCTACCGTTCATAAACGTCAGACTGTCGTAAGCGTGTCGGGCAGATTCTGCAGATGAATTTGTTTGGCTGCAGAAAGAGCGGGAATTATTAAAATAATTTTTACGACAACAAGAAGGACGAAGCGGCGCTGACTCGTAAAGAATGTTAGTAATGGCAAATATTTTGTTAATTTTTTGATAAAAATAATTAAAATTATTGTTTTTAAAGGGATGATGAAAGTACTGTAGGTACTGTGTGGACAACTAACCACAAACTTTTAATTACAAAGCGAATAAGCATGGAAATGGAATTCAATGCTGGAAAGAAAAATTTATTTGGCAGCCATTTTTCTCTGACGTTTATGAACTCGGTTTACATACAAATCGGACTAAGTCAGACCTTTTTGTTTACTGCAGACATTGGGCAGGTTCATACAACATAAGGGACTTCATTTGCAGTCATCTTCATTCTTTGAACGTACATTTTGACAAAGGCAACTAGTTAGTTTTTCAAGTGTCATGAATTTCAAATTCAGATCCTTACTCCACAAACCTCTACTGCAAGTTCATAGTACAAAAACTACCAAAATAAATATTGTCTACAAAACACTCCTCATGCAAGCTACAAGTCCATCACGATTTGAATTTTGTATTGTAAAGAAATATTAGTTATTTCTTTTCCAAATTGACTAGGAACCCTTTTACAGAAAGCATTAAATGAAGTTGTGCAGAAAATAAATAAATCATTGAGTAATAAAGTTCAGCTTTTATTTGAATGAAAAAACATGATCAATTGTCATTTTGACATAAGTTGACTTGACTTGATAGTTAGGAAGATTTTTCTTGACTAACTTTCCAGTCAACTTTCCAATAAAGTTGCCTTAATTGGAAGGCAAGTTTTTGGCAGCTGGCCAATCAGATGCTAGAAACTTGCCTTACTTTCAAGTCCCTAATGTCGTCTGAACCTGCCCATTCTGCATTGGAAGTGCGTTCACAAATGCATCGGAAAAGAAATACGATTATACTACCGCAAATTTTCTGCGTTTATGAATACACCCTATGTTTACGTTGAGTTGGAGAGATGGCATAGAACAAGACGACCGAAGCCTTTCGGTGCGCAACTGGATGGCGTCGGCTCTGGATAGGAATGAATGGAGAGACTTGTTGAATGAGGCCAGGACCTGATCCCGATTGTCGAGGTAATGATGATGATAATTTAAACCTATACGTAATTCTTTAAAACTTATTTACATGTCCATCCTTTCTACCTTTTTGTATTTTGATAAGATTTTATTATGTCAAGAATCTTAAATTTTATAGGTAGCTTCAAACAGCAATAGCTTTAAGAAGAATTAGAGTAATGCTTTTAAATGATTTTCAACTAATATTTCACACAAGGATTTTCATTATTAAATAAAGTAAATGTGTATATTTTACACTAGCGGCCCGTCCCGGCTTCGCACGGGTAGACATGAATAGGTACAGATATTTAAGTTATAGGCATGCTAATTAAAACGACCATGAATCACTAAATTGGAAAACATTTTTTTGTCCTATCATTAATACACTTCGCAGCGTATGCGATGAAAGACATTTTATGGCTAATTTTTTTTACACCTTCGGTTGGCTTTAATAGGAATTTCTAAAGATTTCTACAGTAATCTAGTACTTAATATAGCCTATGTTACTCAGTGATAATGTAGCTTTCTAATGAAAAAAGAAATATTAAAATCGGTCCAGTACTTTTTGAGTTTATTCGCTACATACAAAAATACAAATCTTTGCTCTTTATAATATTAGTGTAGATAGATATGTACGCTTTCCTAAAAAGTATCTACATTATGTTCCGTTCCTATAACTACTAATCTCTATTTTCAGAATTCCCACAAATTCAAAACCACGATGAAATCGCCAGGCACTATCATAAAATCCATTCAAAAATACTGTTTCACGTATTGAAATATAATATTATACATATATATATAATGAAAAATAAAACAAATACAGAAAACAGTTTTTATGCTGACTGTTAGTGCTAGTTACACACAAATTATTTTCCATTCACCAACATTCTATACTCGTATGCTTGAACTATAAGTAGGTATATCTTCTATGATTCCCTATATACCGGAGCAATGTATAGTTCTCTGGCCAAAAAACCATTTTCACACAATGCTTTCCGCACCTTCCTCTCACTTTCAGAGGATGTTTTGAATGCAAATAAAAAACAACACAACTAAAAACACTGGAAACCTAAAACTGTACATCGGTATCAAAAGAAGCGACGGCATTTGGAATATCGTAGCTATTTTTGGCCAACATTCAGAATGAATGCCAGCGCATCCTTTTTCGGTATGTTTTCAGTGTCAGAAGACCCTTATTGCAGTTTATTACCTCCATGCCAACCCAAAAGGACTCTAACCCCTTTAGATAACTCTCCTTTTTCTATATACGAGTATATGGTGCGGTGCGGTGTGAACGATGATGCTAGAACCAGGAACAATACATTTTTTAGCATACACAACACAAAAACAAAAACGAAAAAAAAAACAATAACATCAAATCGAAACTTTTTACACCCCCTCCCTACTCACTGCATGAACCCCATAAGCATTACCCTTTTTGCATAAATCTCGGAATTACTGTAGCAAGTTAGTAAACACGAAAGCTGCAGGATATCTAAAAAAGAAACAAAAACAAGCAGAACTTTTTTGTGGCTGCAACATTTGTGGCAGAAGGATAGCAAACTTTGGAAGCAAATTGAAATTCGTTTTTGTGGCAATAGAAAAGAAGACCAAGAAGATGAATATCCTTTCTCTTTTTAGGTATTTTTCCTTAAGCATTATGGGCAATGAGCAATACAACCTTTAATAATAATTATTTTTCATCTGAATTTTGTTGTTGTCATAGAAAATACACCCTGACCACTAGAGAAGATAGACCATATTCCTGGAGAAGAATTTCATTATACTGATAATGCAACTATGTATTGCTGTTGTGAGGAGTCTGAAGTCAGAACAACATAAAAGTTGCTTTCAAGAATTATTGAATTTATAGCAAACCACAGTTAAGCATCTGTCTTGATTCAGACCTCAGGCTTTGTATACCTGATTCCAAAGTAAGAGAAATAAGGTTTGAGAGAACCACCAATGTTGAAGACCTAATTCTAGAACTCCTACAGCCTTTCTACATATTAAAGATTTAAATTTTTGTATTTCCGTTGTATGTTTGAACGTATTATGGAGGGGGGGGGGTTTAATACGGTTAAAAAGAAAAAAGTTTTACCGATGACTTTGTGTCTAACTTTCAAGTGATTTTCTTGAAGCAAGACTAAATGTTCTTAAATCACTTTTTAGCTAAGAGTATTGGACAACTTTTTATTGTCACTGGGAACATACTTTGACCCAACTATGATGTCAACAAATTTAGTTAAAATACATTACATTACATTTCACACTACTCTGCACATAAATGTACAGAGTAGAGAACACAGCACCTTGAGCGACTAGACTATGGTAAGGTGATAACAACACAAGACATTAATACAAGACAGAAGGACAGAAGAGAAAGAACAAACAGAAAGAACACATGACAACAGCACGCAGTACGTTTCAAAACGGTCCCCCATCTTTCTACTAACCACGCTCACTGATGCTTGATTTCGGTGATCAATATGAACCGGTGATTTATCAGTGACTAGGCCTTTGCCTATTAGTAAAAATAACATTGTTGTTTAATTTCAAGTGTAGAGTTTCTTTTTTCAGCCGCACAACAAGAATGTGGAATGCTTTTTTAAATTCTGTGTTCCCGTTGAACGTTTTAAGACCAATGTGCACTAATATCTCTTCCCACTTTCTTCCCTTACTTGTTAACACTCACAAAGTTTTAAGGGTTATTCCAATCCCATAATTTTTGGAATATTTTATATGGCTTGTGCAGCCCCTACGATAGGGAAGAAAAGGGGGCGAAACCCCCGGGCCCGAGATTTTCTAGGAGCCCGTTAAATTGAAAGCAATGAGGAGTGTTTTTTCAATATAGGTACTCTAAATTCATCATCAACATACCTTTTCCTACTTATTTTTAGGGGCCCGAAAATTTAAAATCATTCATGCTTTCGCAATCGGGCCACTGTTTGCATGTTATCTACCAATCTTTTAGTCACAAGCTTGCCGATCTGGGCCCCTGATTATTATTGGCGTACATTTTTGTTTATATTTAATGAAAAATTGGGCAACTCTGAACTATTGAAAGAAAGTTATAATAAATTGTTTCGCTTTTCTTACTTAATTTAACGTAAATTTCAAATTAATTTTATTTTGAAAATTTTTAAAATCAAAAGAAGGGGCCCGGCAACTTAAAACAAAACACAAATATTTATTTCGGTTTCTGTTTTTATAAAGTTTCTTTTCTTTTATTTTTGTTTCTGCTGAGAACGAAATTTTTGATTCGGTTTCGGGGGACCGGAAAATCCCACGCAAACGTTTTTCAATTGTAGTTTCCATAATATTAATAAATTAATATTTTGAATAAATTGTTTACTGAAGATTTGAAGGATATCAAGTCACTTCAAAGTGTGTATATAGTTACATAATGAAATTCCACTGATAGTATTTATATTCTTATCCATTAAGTATAAGAGATTTCCAAACACTTCTCTTCGTATGCACGATGCACCTACGCTAGAAGTGGATTTAAGTAAAGAACGTATGCTCTCTCCAAGATTGTCTTCTTAAGAAGACAATGCTGGAGAGATCAATCGTAATATCGTAATCTTATGTACCTATGTTAGTTCTTAAGTATTTGGGCAGTCGACTATCACCCGTCTTATTGTTAACTTGTTCTTTTTTTCGTTTTGTATTAAACACAATACAACAAAAAAGTGGTTTTATTTAAAAGATCAGTAAAACACTTAACTATATTAAACCAGCCATACAAAAATAGCAAGGAATTCTATATAGAATATTGGACACCATTTTCTTCCTTGGCGAAAAGGGACTAGAACTACGGGGCGATTGCAATCTTATTGGAGAGCCAAATAATGGACATTTTTTGGGATTTTTTGAATTAATTAGTCATTATGACCCCTTACGTCAGGAGCACTTGGAAAAAGTAAGAATTTCACAATAAGAGCACAAACGTTTCCTAGTCCACTACCTTTCCGTTGAGATTCAAAATGAGTTCATTAAAATTTGTGCCCAACATGTGAATTCAGCTATTTTGAAGGAGAGGGAAAACGCTAAACACTTCGCTATAATTGTCGATGCAACACCCGATTCAAGTGATGTGGAACAAAACACATTTATTTTGCGATATCTGCGCTTTGAAGAAAATTGTGTTCACCATCCTAGAACGGTTTTTGGAATTTGTCGATTGCAACAAAAAAAACTGGCACCGCAATAGCTGATTTGATCGGCGAAACATTGGCAAAGAACGGAATCCCTTTAGAAGACTGTTGTGCACAAGGCTATGACAATGGAAGCAATATGAAAGGACAGTATAATGGTGCACAAAGTCATATTTTAAACAAAACTCCGAATGCCATGTATTCACCATGTGCAGCTCACAGCCTTAACTTGGGTGGAGTCGATTAAGCGGGATATGGTACTGCGGCAATCACATTTTTTGGTGTTGTTCAAAAGTGTTTCAACTTGTTAAGCAACAGTGCTCAACGTTGGGAAATTCTTAAGAAAAATGTTCACAAACTTTCCGATACAAGATGGTAAGCTAGAATTGAGACAGTGAAACCATTTGCAAATCATCTGAAAAACCTTAGAACATCATTAGAAGCCTTAAGTGATATTAATTTAACTGCTCGAAGAGATATGAATGGGGTTTTAAATTATATGCACAAATTTGAATGCATCCTGATGTCTTCGATTGGAACAAGGTTCTTAGCGCTATTAATAAAAGAAGTATCATTCATCAAGACAACTTGATCTCCAATTTGAACATTATTCGAAACGGATAGGATCAAATTTTATCTTATCTGAATGCAAAGCAGTTGCTACTGGATTGGGGGATGTTCCAGAATCGTTCCCATCGAACCGAAAAAGGCAATTAAAGAGACATTTTGAAGAAAACCGAGGAGCTGGAAAGCAAATTGAAACAGACGAAGAAATAAACACACCTTTTACGTAATAGTTGATTCAATTATATGTGGAATTTCTCGTCGGTTCGATACGATGACAAATTTGAATGCTACATTTTCATTTTTATGACAGTTTTCAACAATGGACGAACTTAAAATTAAAAACTCCGCTACAAGGTTCATCCAAAAGTATAATTCGCATGTTTCTCAAGAGTTGAAAGAAGAAATAATTCATCAGCATCACACATTTATGAAGCCAATTTTAAAGCAGAACTTCCGCCATTGAGTTTGCTCAATGCTATTTATTCCCAGAACTTGGAGATGATTTTCCCCAACATTTGTGTTGCTCTCCGTGTGTGTTCCACCATACCTGTAACCGTAGCTAGTGCCGAACGTTCATTTAGCGTCCTTGCCAGAACAAAGAAGTTTCATCGTTCGTGCTCATCACAAGATCGTGTTTCTGGACTTGCTACACTATGCTTCGAAGCACCTTTGGCAAGGAAATTGAATTTTGATGCAATTATAAGTTGTTTTGCTGCTCAGAAAGCTAGGAAAGCTCGTTTGCAAAAAGAAAATATTTCATTGAATGCAAACTAACTTTAATGAAAACATTGTGATAATATTTGAATATGAAGAAAAACAATAAAGAATATTTAATGTAAACCTTTTAAAATACATAGTTTTTTTTTTTAAGACAAATTTCAAATACTTTTACTTCGCTCTATTTTATTTTCATAGTAGGTAACAGATCTTTATGCTAATTTGTTGTAATGGTTAATCGACCGTATTATCAGTTACTAACATGTCGTTGGCAATATCGAATTGAATGTATGATTCTGTTCGAATTCTGATCTAATCGCATGTAGAATTATTTTCTATCCATCCTCCATTTCAACTAAACTGGACGATACCCGTAAGATTGATTTGATGATTAACACTTTTTTCGGTTCATTTTGCAACAAAATTAATTCCAACCATTTCATCAATTTTCATATCAGTAGGCATGAACTTTAAAAAAAAAATGGCAATGGGATTTTTCCATCCCGGGCCCGGAATTTCTCTCGACGGCCTTGGGCTTGTGTGGCTTTTGTTTTATTAAAAAAGAAAAAGGTTTTAATTAATAAAACTGTCCAAAATTGAAACTTATTAACCTTTAACCCCTTTTTCTGGAGAAAAAAGCATCCAATGTTGTGTCTGAAACGACTCATTTCTATTTTTATATTTATTGGGATCAGACACTATTCAACTAAATTATACCTTTTATAACATACATAGGTA
The DNA here is from genome assembly GCA_920104205.1 of Eupeodes latifasciatus. NCBI lineage: Eukaryota > Metazoa > Arthropoda > Insecta > Diptera > Syrphidae > Eupeodes > Eupeodes latifasciatus. Next base: position 64,769,531 of record OV049924.1, on the reverse strand, counting down.
CCCCACATTTTTGTCCTCTTACTAAGTGGCAATTATTATTACAACATGTACCCGTAAATACCTGTGTTGTATACATATACGTGACTTAACAACATAATTTTGCAATTTTCCTAAGTGCCATGACCTTTCATTTAAGCTTAATCGATATAAAGATTCCAATTTGCAAACGAACACCTTTCCATATCTTAAATAGTTAGAGATTGTAACTGAGGGTAGAGTAGAACCCTTTTTTTTAAGAGGGACAAATGTGTAACGAATATTTTATGATTATTTTGTCAACCTAATTTTTTGCTTACCTCTTCAGCAAAATTAAATCCAAACCCACGTCAACTTGTCTCTAATATTTTTAAAGGTAAGATAATTTCCCATATGATAGTTAAGCTTTAAGCACGTGTAGATAGTTAAGCCAAATAAGGGTAACTGCTGGGTTTCCTGATGGCGATATGGAGGTTGAGGGTTGTCTACCATAAAATTGCAAGATTTGTATTTTCCTGTTTTTCAAATTAGGTTTTCTGATATGTTTCCGGTTCGGCTAAATATACTGATTCACCTTGAATGCTTTCTATATTTGTATGAGATTATATTTTTTGAAATCTTTTATTTTCCGAATAGTACTCATATTATTTTAGTAGTACCCATTCCTAACGGGAGTTCTATTATTGTTTGCATGAATTTCACACAGCAATTGCTACGAATTTTGAAGCGATTTTTAATCTGCGTCAAATAGCAGACTGCAGATTTGTATGTGAAAGTTTAGTATAAGCTTTTCTAGAAAAACAATTTTTTGAAACAGTGGTTTTTGCAACAAATTTGTGTGACAGTTGTGTTTGTAGCAATTCTTTTTGTCAAACATTAAAAACTAACATGATGTTTAAGTCCATTTTGCAAATTTTTCAGGAGAAGGTTTTTTGTGTGTGAATCAGAAAATAAAGAAATTATTGAAAATGCAAAAACGAATTTCCCCTTAAAGGTAACTTTGTCACAGTAAACCGGAAGAATCACAATAATGAAGTATCAAACTTACCAAATATTGAGTGATAAAAATCAACAGTTTTTTCAAAATAAAACAAGTACACACTTGTTGCGTTTTGAAAAAGCTTTTATTAATTTCTTTTCTACAAAACAAAAAAACTGAAATAATACAAATGTTTTATTTTTAGACGCAGTTTTCTTGCTCATCGTAAAACTTTTCCTGGTCTTCAATGGAGTCCCAGCGACTCCAGAAAGAATATCGCGATAAAATTCTTGGGCATCATCCGGTATGGTGCTAAGCTCGAGGTTGTAGCAAAGGAAGACATTCCTTGCAGACCAAGAGCTCGCATCACGGTTCCGGCCATATTCAAGGAAGCTGACCACGTTCTCAAGGTAATCCGGCTCTCCAATCCAACCCTTCCTACTCACAACTGGAAGGTTGCGAAACTAGAGGACGCAAAGGGACCCTATAAAGGTGCAATTGTGATCATCAATGCAGAGTCCCTTTCTCCTCTGGCGCAATCAAAAGGTGTGATTAGGTTTGGGTTTGATGAAATTACGCTAAGGGTCTACAAAAAAGATGGGGCCGAGGCACAAACCCTTCCCCCTCCCCCACCCACACAAGCGGAAACGGTTACTGAGGTGCCTGGCGCATCGGTCACACTTCCTTCATTGGAAGACGATGCATCTCAGGTACCCCCAGTAGCAGTGGAAGCACCAAACACCGACCAAGGTTTTTCCGCAATGGAGGCCGAGGTCTACGAAAGCGGAGATGAGGACATTCTGTTAGAATCGTCCTCTGATATGGATGACTCCGACATAACTGTGTTGGAGGCTGATCGGGAGAACAGTAGCGAAAATGCTGCGGTTACTCCAGATTAACCTCCAACACTCCATAAAGGCTTCGGCCTCCCTTCTTCTTCGCTTATCCAGCAGCGATGAAGATATCGTCCTGATTCAAGAACCCTGGATTGTTAAATCCATTGTTCGAGGAATCAGGACTCCCAAATACTGCGTGCTGTATGCATCAGGTGAGGATGAACCCAGATCTTGCATATTAGTAAAACGCAGCCTAAATGTATATTTACTCCCTAATTTCAGCGATCGAGATACCACCGCCGCAAGTCTGGAAACAGCCAGAGGAACATTCTGGCTGGCGTCGGCGTATCTTGGCCACGACCATCTTGGCCCTCTCCCGGGAGATACTCTGGAGAGACTGATAGCTGAATCACAAAGGCTCAACATCGGCCTCATCATCGGTAGTGACGCTAACGCCCACCATACAGTATGGGGTAGCACGGATATAAACGACAGAGGTGAGTCACTTTTCGACTATATTCTTAACACTAACCTACTCGTAAGTAACGTTGGTAATGAGCCAACCTTTATTACTAAAAATCGACAAGAAGTTTTAGATATAACTCTTGTCTCCGAATTCATTAATAATAATATTTTAAACTGGAAGGTATCTAAAGATCATTCCTTTTCTGATCATAGATACATCCAGTTTGACTTTATAAATGAACCACCTTGCCAACCGATCTTTCGAAATCTGAAAAGAACAAATTGGCCAAAATATAAGAGAACGTTAAATAGTTTAATAAAACCTGAACTTTTTAATACTCCCTCCAACATCGAAGATCTTGACGACAAAGTCAATAATCTAACATTAGCCCTAAACAAAGCTCTAGATACTGCATGCCCTCTTATACAAGTAAGAGGTAAAAAGAAGCCACACTGGTGGAACTCAGGGCTGGATCCACTTCGAAAAGAATGCAGAAAACTCTTTAACAGAGCCAAAGCTTCTAGAGACATGTCTGACTGGGACTCATATAAAGAATCACTGAAGATTTATAAAAAAGAACTGAGGAAAACCAAACGATCGTCTTGGAGAAACTTCTGTAACAACGTGGAAGATTGCTCCGAAGCATCCAGGCTGCGCAAAATCCTCTCCAAAAATCCAATCTTGCCAAGCTGCTTGAAAAACGCCTCTGGCCTCTGGACCAATTCAAGCGAAGAATCGCTCAACTTGCTACTAGACGTCCACTTTCCTGGTAGCTCTAATATTATTAATAATATTGCATTTAACAATGGTGACAATACTCTACAACCCCCACAAGGTCTAGTCACTAGGGAAAAACTCAAATGGGCTATTAACAGCTTTAAACCATACAAATCTGCTGGTCCGGATGGTGTAATTCCAGCCGAACTGCAAGAAAATGCAAGTTTTCTAATACCCATCCTAGAAAACATCTTCAAGGGTTGCCTTAATTTGGCATACATCCCGATGTCTTGGAGACAAGTTAAAGTTGTCTTTATTCCAAAAGCTGGAAAATCCAGTCACGTTAACCCTAAAGACTTAAGACCCATCAGCTTATCATCATTCCTTCTCAAAACTTTTGAGCGTTTGATCGATATTTACTTAAGGGAAAGTATTGATAAGTCCCTCCTTTCAAAGGCTCAACATGCCTACAACAAAGGGAAATCAGTTGAAACGGCTCTACACAGTATAGTACGTACAATCGAATATTCCCTCCATCATAAAGAGTACACCTTAGTTGCCTTCTTAGACATAGAAGGTGCATTTAACAATGTCGACACATCTGCAATTGCACGTGTATTGACATCTCTGAAGGTAGATAAGTCGATCAGCGAATTGATCAATCAGATGCTGATAAGCAGGATTATCAATTCAAAAATGGGCGATTTTACTACACAAAGGGGTGTCAGCAGAGGTACGCCACAAGGTGGTGTCCTATCCCCTCTCCTCTGGAATTTAGTAATAAATGAATTACTAACTACTCTAGAAAGAGAGGGATACAGAGTGTTTGCCTATGCGGACGATGTTGCTATTGCAATAACGGGTAAACATCCCAATATACTAAAAGAACTCTTACAAAACGCTTTAAATAAGCTCACCAGATGGACTAATCGGTGTGGACTAGGTGTTAACCCTCAAAAAACCGACCTTGTCCTCTTCACAAGGAAATACAAAGTCCCACACATTGACCCTCCCCTCATAAACGGTGTACCACTTAAATTCTCTGATCAAGCAAAATACTTGGGTCTCATTTTAGATAAGAAATTAAGTTGGAAACCTAATATTCAAGAGAGAATAAACAAAGCCACAGTAGCCCTGTTCTCCTGTAAAAAGGCCATTGGTAATAAATGGGGCCTACAGCCCCGAATTACGCACTGGCTATACATCTCGGTCATAAGACCGATCCTTACTCATGGAATAGTGGTATGGTGGACGGCGCTAGATACAGCGACAAATCGCGATAAACTCAGCAAAGTCCAACGAACAGCCTGCCTGTGTATGGGAGGAGCACTTCGCTCCACCCCCTCCGCTTCACTAGATGTTCTGTTCCATCTAATACCGCTGGACTTTTTCAGCAAGCAAACGGCCGCTAATACTGCCATACGGCTTCAGGCCTCCTCTCTGTGGATCAATAATGGAATTGGCCACACCACTATTTTGAACTCGTTCAGAACTATAAATAGTAATATTGACTACACCATACCCCATCCTCAGTTCAACAACTATAGCTTCAAAGTGACTATACCTCCCAGGTCTTCTTGGGAGAATACATCATTTTTGGACGATGGTCCTATAAACTTTTACACAGACGGATCAAAAACGGAGGATGGGGTTGGTGGTGGCGTATACTCAGATAGACTTAACTTAAGTCTCTCCTTTCGTCTACCCGATCATTGTAGCGTGTTCCAAGCTGAAATCCTGGCTATAAAAGAAGTCCTATCCTGGCTTAGAGAAAACGTAATATCAACAAATGATATACGCATCTTCTCGGATAGCCAAGCTGCGTTAAAATCCTTAGACTCTGTCTCTACAAATTCACTAACAGCCCTTAATTGTCGATCATCTCTTACGGAGATGGCTACACAGTTCAACATTCACCTTTTCTGGGTGCCGGGCCATAGAGACATTCCAGGAAATTGCAAAGCTGACGAACTTGCAAAAAGCGGAACAACTTTACCTCTGCTGGCTCACAATGCTAGCATAGGTATCCCCTTAGCTACATGTAAACTCATGCTAAAGCAAGATACCATAGAGAAAACAAACTTCAGGTGGAATAACACCACCACCTGTGTAGCGACTAAACGAATTTGGCCTAATCTTAGCGCCAAGCGCTCAAAACAATTAATCTCTCTGAGTAGATTGCACATTAGCTACGTTATAGGTGTCCTGACTGGGCACTGCTTAATAGGAAGACATGCTATTCGACTTGGAGCCCCTGCAAATGATTTTTGTAGGAGTTGCATGGACGAAGAAGAAGAGGAGACAATCTCTCATCTTCTGTGCACATGCCCTGCCTTATCACAAAGACGTAGAATCCATCTTGGAGACTACTACTTTAACGATACCAGTGATCTAAAAAATTCAGACATTACTTGTCTCCTACGCTTCATTCGAAGCTCCAATTGGTTCAACGAGTTAAGCTGATTAACTGATCCATGTGGTATCACAACGGACCATACTTTGGTCTAAGTGTGTTGGACGTCCCAAACCAACAGCCACTTTAACCTAACCTAACCTAACCGGTATGACGAAAAACTGCATAAGTTTCTTCACGTCTATAATTTTTTTCCGACACTTTATTCGCCTTTGGGATAATATCGAGATGGCAGCATTCATCATACACAGAAGAAATGTTTCTTTTAAGTGGCTCGACAATGATCGGTAGGCCAATATAAGTGTTACTCACGTCAATAACTACTTTTTTGTTGTCCTCTTTATTGTAAGTGATAACTCTAGAGGAACTTATTTTAAAAGGCAGCTTCGTCTTGAAAAGTTGCTTTGATACTTTTTTAAAATCGAACACTTTCCAGTGCACACCTATTTGACGTAAATTTCCGTGCTTTTGGAGTATTTCGAAGTACTCATTCGGCAAAACAATATTTTCCTTTTTACGGTAACATTTTTCTATGCGTCCAAATACCCAATCCGGTGGCATATAACTATGACCTCTTATGGGAAAATAATGCTTTATGTCTGAAAAAATGGTACTTTTTTTTCAAAAAATACATTAAGGTTGTCATCATTATGGTGTTCTTGTTTTGTGAAGCGCACGAATCAGAAAAAAGGCGCAGTTTCGATGGCACTTCTGCGGTACCGTCTTAGGCAGCTGATTGCTTCAGATCATTTTCCAAATTTTCCAAAAAATTAATTACAATGGATGCGACTTCGTTGGCACCACGAGGGCCATCTGTTTCGAGCCAGGTGTAAAATGTTATATTCTCCTTAGATTGCTTTGGCTTGTGGTTTACTATACCCATATTGTATAGCCAAACCTGACGCGAATAATAAACCTCGCCAACGGAAAGTTTCGGAAGCGGCTGATTCTGTTGTAAATCGAAAATTATATTGACTGTGCCTTCTTTTGGTTTGTTCATAATCGTATGAAATTTTTTCGCCCGAAGTATAGGTATGTAGTTTCTTTTTGGTCCGTTCTTCTTGAAGCCGAGTTGAGTCGTTTTTAAATTTCATGAACTGCACATCGAAAGTTTTGCAAGATGAGCAGAGCATGTGTCAGTATGCGGATTTCCAAATCCGAAATTGAAATTGGAGTAGAAGATTTTTTTGTATTTCGCAAGCGAACATTTTGGTCTTCCATTTTGTTCCTGGCACTCAACAAACATATCAAACATTTTCTTTATGTTGAGTTCCGGTGGAAGATAACTTCTTTTAGTTTTATTGCGGGAATAGTGACTTTCACGACAATAGAAAGAAGAAATATGCTTTCGAACTGCTTCGGAGACCTCTCCATCGGTGGTTGTGGATCTATCTCCACCTCGTCTCTCCTTGGGTATATCCATGGCATGCAGATGGTATCTTAGGAACAGGAATTGAATTGCTAGCAGTGAGAGTCTGTTTTGAGAAGCCCCAGTAACATTTTTGAAAAGCTGGACACAAACATGAATCCGCTTATTAGCCCTATTCCTTATAAAATATTTTAGTGCTGTAGCATGAGGTTTTATAGCTATCTCCTTATTTGTCCGCTTCCTTATAGGGTAACTTATTTGCATGTATTTTAAAAGGAACTTATCTTGGTCAACTTTTAATGAACAACTTTTAAGATGATGTGAAAATACTAACAAAAATAAAACAATATATTAACACTGCATGGATTTCTAAAAAAGCAAACTTACGACATTCATTCATTCATTTGTTTTTATTGAGACATTAATATACATTTGATAATTTATGATTACATTATTTTGAATTCATGATAACCGACTTCAATAATTGTATCTGGTTAAGCTTAGTTATTATATACAATAAGTGTTTATAGCAAAACAAATATACATGCTTTTTTATTTTAATTATTTTTTTTAATTCCCTTTTAATTTCATATGTTTGCTCAGACATATGTTCACTTTATGGCTCTTATGGCCAAGATTAAGTTTATGACTAGAACTACTTACAAACTACTTATAAACTAATATTATATATATTATAGAAATACATATAAAGATAGATCTTATTTAAAATAAGATACCTAATAATAATGAAAGAAGCATCAGCGTATAATAATCATTTCTACTTAGTTAAATATATAATGATATTTATACAATAACAAGAAGAATAAATTATTAAAATTTAGCTGTGCTATGATTAGATTTATAATATATATAGAAAACAAAGAGTCTATGTTGTATTTTAAGATACAATATAATAACATATATTTGGTATTATTTTTTTAATTAATATTAACCACATTTGATATCATTATCCTCTTAGAACAGGCAGAGAAGCTTTTTCGTAAAAGGGTAGTTTTAGGTTAGAACTAGAAGTTGTTTTAAATAATGTTTGAGACCCTGAATTCAATATATTTATAGGGGATAAGTAAAAGTTGCTATCAAGTACGCTTTCATTGATATTTCTGTCCCAAATATCTTTTACAACTGGGTTAGGATGATTGGACAACGATTGTAATTTATTTCGCAATAGGTTTACCATATATGATATAAAGAGAGGTTCTATATTATTTTCTCTATATATTGTTGTATTTGAATACCACTTTTTATTTGGCCTTCTGAATTTTCCGCAACAGAATCTAAGCAATTTTCGCTCAAAGTTTTCCAACTCATTTGCAGCTGTTGGCGAAATACTAAACCAACATCCAAATCCATATGTTAAAATAGGTCTTATAAGCGTTTTATAAATAAGTAATTTGGTTTTCTTTGAAGTGAAACTTGATGCTAGAAGTTGTTTTAGCATACCGGAAGCCATTTTGGTTTTATTCAACACTTCCCTAGCATGTTTATTAAACTTAAATTTATTTTGGTAGCGTATACCAAGATATTTTGGTTCCGTTATTAGTGGGATCACAACATTGTCAATTACAAGTGATAGAGTTTTACTCTCTTTAACTGCCTTACGATGTCCTTTGTCGTTTCTAAAACATGTTATGCTACTTTTCCCTGCATTAAGTACTAATCCCCAAGAGTTGAGGTACGACGTTAAAGTGGGCACGGAATCTTTTTATTTATCTAGTGCATCGGGGGGCCTTACTGCACTTGACAATATCAGCGTCATCTGCATATAAAAAGGCTTCACACTCATTTCCTGGGCTACTAAATGGAAAATCATACAGATATACATTGAAAAGTTTTGGACCAAGTAATGATCCTTGAGCTACCCCCATAAAGACTGAAAACTCTTCTGAGCATTCGGAAGCAATATAAATCATTGCTGTCCTAGAACTCAGAAAACTGACTATCATTCGTATAAAGGCTTCAGAAAATTCCAGCGTTATCAATTTAAAAATTAGTCCGTTGTGCCATATAGAATCAAAGGCAGCCTGCAAATCTAAGTCAAGAACAACGGAACACTTTTTAATCCTGAGGTTTTGAACAATTCTATCATTCAGAACCAGTAATTAGTGTTCAGTGGAATGGTTTTTCCTTAATCCGAATTGGGTATTAGGAATAATATTTCTTTCATCGCAAAAACTGTCTAGGTAATCAGCTAAAACTCTTTCGAAAAGTTTTCCAACATTTGACAATAAAGATATAGGACGAAAGTCTTTAATTTCATTCCCACTTTTCTTCTTTGCTATAGGAATAAGCTTTGATTTTTTCCATATAATGGGAAAGTATCCATTATTTATGCATTGGTTGAAAATACAAGAAAGTGTTATATCAAGTGTATGAGGGCATTTTCGCAAAATATAGTTAGAAATTTTATCTATACCATAGGATTTTTTGTTGTTTAATTTCATTCTATAAGCATTTATTTTGTCTGGAGACGTAAAAGGTAGAGCTAAGTTATCAGAGGTGGTGTTGCTTTATAAGAAAGTCGTCAAACATATATTAGCATATCTATTTTTAAACTCGTTGACTGTTAGATTAACATGATTTGTTAAGTTTCTGTCAAACACAGGCATTTTTTCAGAGTATAAATCGGAATACAATGTCTTAAACGCAATGAGCTTATCTGCATTATCTGAAAGTTCTTCTCCATTAAAATTTATAGTATCTTTGGAAATATTCGTTCCAAAATATTTTCTGCCAGTTATCCTGTCAATTTCTTTAAAAGCTTGTGGAGAAGGCTTTATTTTTCTTAAACGTGATCTAAAGTCATTATCAAGATCTATTTTAACTCTTTCAGCTATTATTTTATTAAGGCATTGTAATCTAGAAGACAACTCTTTGTATTCAATGTTTACCCTGTTTAAATGTCTATGGAAAATTCTTTTAAGTTTTCTTTGCCAAATTCTTTGAATATTCATAAGATTTTTAGTTAAGAGTGAAATGTTTTTGTACTTCATGTTCTTAGATACTCTCGTTACTGAATGATTTTCTACACTTGTATTTATTTTATTACTCACATCTTGTATTATATTGTCAATTTCAGCATTAGAAATATTTGTACTTATTGGAAGATTCATTCTAGAAAGACTATTGTGTAGTTCTATTCTAAAATGATCCCAGTTTGTATTTTCGAAACAAGTGTAGGTAGTAGGAGGTACTAGTACAGGGTAAACGTTGAATATTTGTATATTAGTTTCTATACCAAAATGGTCAGAAGGAAAAGAAAATGTTTTGCAAACAGTATTATTACCTGTGTTTAATGAACTCGAGAGCATGAAAAAGTCTAGTATGGACGATGATCTAGGAAATGTTGGGCTGTTTGATGAAACTATATCTATATTAAGATATGGTCCGTTGTAAAACCACCTTTGTATTATATTGCCATTAGGATTAGTCAGTACATCACCCCAATCAGGATGTCGGGCATTAAAATCACCCCCTAATATAACCGCGTCATAAGAACTTGCGATGCTAAGCAGCCTATCTAATTCGCTGGAAAGGGACTGACCTGCTGCTGATGGAACGTAAATACTTCTAAGAAGTATTCGTTTGGTAGCCCGATTATTGTTCTGGCAAATTAAGGCACCTAGGCAGACTGAGAAGGTATCACTGTGAAAGGATACTTTATTGAGTTTGAACTTTTCTTCAAAAACGATGTCGGTTCCCCTGCCATCGTCATTTCTTAGTAGGTTGTAACCTTCAAATGAAGGTTTATGTCTCTTGTGTAATCTTGTTTCAGATATGAAACAGATTTGGGGCTTTTTGTTTTGGAGAGTTCTGAGGAGTAAAATTCGTTTGTTATGCGAAATTATGGAGTTTGCATTTATCGAGATTATATTAAGGTTTGCGTTTGAGCCCATTATGTAACAATAGACGCGACAAAGTCAAGATACGCGAACATCTTGTCTTCTTTACTCTGTAGTTTTTGATAGTTTGGCCAAAATTGCCTAATTTTAAACAAAAGGTCTTTAAAAGATATGTTAAATAAATGTTTGGCTTTCGTTAAGAAAGTCGTTCATGTTAGTACTAGAAGATGGTTGAGAATTTTCAACAACTGGAGCTTGGTACACTTTTTCTCTAATTAGAGGTTTGTTTGCATTCCTGGCCATATCGGCAAAAGACATATTTTTTGTTAAATTGCTTACCATGTCATTTACTTGAATTCTCGTTTTATTAGCTACAAATCTGGAGCTTTGAGCTAACATTACTCTTTTTTCCTTATACCGCTTATAATATTCACAGTTGGAAGAACTTGCTGCGTGACCTTCTAAGTTACAATTTACACATTTCGTAATTGGAACTTGTTGATTTTGTTCTTTTAATGTCTTAAATGATTTAATACATATCTCTGAGCCATGCATTTCACCACACAGAACACAACGACTGTTATAGGAACAGCATTCACCCGTGTGCCCAAACCTTTGACAGCGATAACAACGAATGACAACATTATTATGCTTTCTTTCCCAGTATACTTTTTGACGGAGAAGATATTTGATGTTAGTTAAATCTTTAGTACTTTCTCCCACTTCTAACTGAACTACAAAAATATTTAGTTTAAGACCCTGCTCTCTAGTTTTAGCTGTCATAAATTGAGTTATTTTGTTTATCTTGACATTAGGAGCGGATTTTCTTAATGCCTCTTCAATTTCTGACACCTCAGTGTCACAATTTGTTGCTTATTTTCGTATCATCGTTGACATTACTAGTGGTTGTGCCATTGGCTCTCTCCCGCAGAGAGTTAAACGTTGAGTTATTATTTTGAGTTGTTGTTTCATTCGAGTTCGCGCCATTTTTCTGTTTTTTGTTATGAGGCAAATTGATGGATGGATTTGTAAGACTAGATAATGGTGCAAATGGATTATTTGCGAGATTTGATACAATTGACGATGATGACTCAGTGTCTTCTGGATCAATTCGTCTTCGTTTTTTACTGGCAAAATTACCTGCTGCTGTCTTAAGATTAGAAATAACTATATTCCATAATCACTTTTATCTAATTGTTCATTGTTAGTGTCCATGATTGTCTCGACGAGATCATCACTTGACTTATCAGATAATTGTTTGTTGGTCATGGCCATTTTATTGGATGAATAACACACTTTGTTTGACATGTCCCCCAGAACTTGGTCTGGGGTACTATGAGAATTGGTTTTGCTGTTTTTTTCCACTGTTTATGTTTTTTTTTTTTTTAAGTATCTGTCTTAAGTAATATTTAATTTTTAATTGGGCATGTATAGCCCTTAATTAACACAAATATGACTTTTTATAACTTGAGAGAATGCACTCAGAAAAGTAAAACACATGTGCTCGCTACAGAGGCCAAATGTCAACTCAGCAAACTTACGACTTAGGTCATCAAAAGACAAAATTGAAGATTCACATACTCTTTTTTGAACGCAATCAAACTTAGCAACATACACTTGCAATGAGTTTTTACACGGTTCTTTCTTTGGCTTTCTATTTTTCCTGCCTTTTTCGATATGAACAACCGGCGAAACATATTCACTACCTTCCTGCATTTTCAATATATAGCCTAAAACACTTCAGAACACACTAAATCTAATATAAGCTTACTACTTGATAAGTCAAACGCGTTTCATAAACTGGAGTAATATTCTACAAAATCAAGCTCGCGTTTTTATCTTTTTCCCCATATAAAAACGGAACTTAGATGGCAAACCGTTAGTTTTGCAACTGGAAAGTAATCAGTCAACTACGTAAAAAAACACCTAGCAACCAAATTAATTTTTGTTGACTTTTGCGAAAACTCTTAGTACTTTGTTGAGTTTTGCGAAACCTCTTAGATTTCAAAGTTTTTTTGTATGGAACTAGTTGAGTTTTGTGATTTTTTTTTTGGTTCAGTCGATGTGCCTTGAGACACAAAAAATTTCGATACCCATATCTCATTTTTCGATTTTTGGCGGTTGTTGAGTTTTGCGAAAACGGTTCTCAATTGTCAATGAAACTATTACCGAATTTTATCGTTTAAAAGATTTGATTATGTCCATAATATAACACTGACAAAAATACACCGCATTTCAAAATCCGTCTTGATAGCAAAAGTGAAATAACGACGCGACTGTTTTCATCATTCGGACTTAATGCATTTTGTCAAAGTGCAATATCCCTATTAAGAATTGAAGTTGGATGAAAGGGTGCCGTGAAATAAGGCCAAATTTTAAGAATTGGCCTTATTTCACTGTTGTAAAGAGTAATAATGCCCGTTAACAACCGTTGATGTTATTACAATTAAACGAAGTGTAATAAAGCCAAATTGGTTTCATTTCACTTTCATCAATATGGTTTGCATACACTCAACCTAGCACCTTCCCCAAATGATATAGTGTGCCCAAGCATGCCCTTCCTTACATACCTCACCGTAAAAGTAAGTTGGTCTTATTTCTCAAACTAATTTGGTCTTATTTCACTTTGTCAAAGTGTAATTATGACACACTGCTGAAAATTGACCTAATTTCTCTTTTTGGAAGTGCAATAAGGTCAATTTCTGAAGTTGGCCTTATTTCACTTGGTCTTAAATCAAGAAAGAAAGAAGTTTAGTTTTATAAAGAGGTGTGTACTTAAGCTTGATTGGCACGGTACCGTGAAATAAGGCCAAGTGAAATAAGAACAAATTTCAAAACTTTTCAGCAGTTGGTCATATTGCATTCTGACAAAAAGAAATAAGGCCAAACTGTTTTGAGAAATAAGACCAACTTACTTTTATGGTGTGGTATGTAAGGGAGGGGCATGTTGCTGTGAGAGGTTTAGTGTATGCAAAGTTTCTTTGCATTAATGACCAATTTGGCTTTATTAACTTCCCATAGGAAGTTATTGTAATGAGTTCGATTTGTCAAATTGAAAATTTTGACATTTCTCGACGTTTTAAGGTCCCCAGAGTCGAAATAAAAGATTTTTAGAAAGATGTCTGTGCGTGCGTGCGTGTGTACGTACGTCCGTACGTTCAAAAACCAAAAGAGATATCGACTTCAAATAAATTTTGTTATACAGATAATAAGGCAGAAAGATGCACAAAGGGCTTTCAAGAAAATTGCATGGGTGTTTTTTTTTACCATAGTAGTTTAAAAAAAAGGTGAAAACGTTGGTTAACCCTAAATATCTCACGAACTAATAACGCTAGAGACTTAAATTAAATTTTATATTATATATTGTAACGTGATACCAAACAAATATTAATTTTTGGAAAAAATCCAATTAACGGTTTTTTTTTTCATAAATCGAAAAAACTTTTAAAAAAATATTATTTACCTCGAAAAATTTACGAACAAAAAACGATTTTATCTCCAAAACAATTTTGTGCAACGAAGAATAATGTTTTTAACATCTATAAGAAATATTATTTTTAACATTCGGTACAATTTTGAGAAAAATCGAATGGACAGTTTTTTTACAAAAAATAAAAACCTATAAGAATTATTAATAAAAGTTGGTAAAAATTTATTTTCGACTCAAATATCTTTTCAAAACTTTAAGATATTGGCCTTAAACTAATTTTTTGTTATAAGGAATATTGTTTTCAATATTCGGTAAAATTTTGAGAAAAATCGCATTGGCAGTTTTTTTACAAAAAATAAAAACCTAAAAAAAAACAATACTAAAACTTGGTAAAAATTTACTTTCGACTCAAATATTTTTTCAAAAATTAAAAATATTGCCTTCAAACTTATTTTAGCTCACAGAAAATATTTTTTTCGACGCTCAGTAGATTTTTTATATAAATCCAACAGTCAGTTTTGTCATAAAAAATTAAAGTCTACAAAAAATAGTACGCAAAATTGGTAAAAATTGATGTTCGGTTTTCGATATCTCGTGAACAATAGAAGATATTGACTTCAAATTAATTTCATTCATCCAATTTGTATTTGTTTATATAAAAAATAATTTTTTTAAGAAATGCTACTAAAATTGGTAAAAATGTAGTTTTTAAATTTTTAAGAATAATTTAACTGAGAAATTTTTTAACAAAACACGAAAACCTACAAACTTTTAAGCCAGACAAATCGACAGACGGGATGGGAAGTTATCAGTGTGGGTCGCATCCCAGCTTCTTTTTTCACTTTGTTTAAGTGTAATAACCGCAACTGTTTAAAATTGGCTTTATTACACTTTCCAAAATGAAATAAGGCCAATTCTTGAAATTTGGCCTTATTAACTTCCCATAGGAAGTTATTGTAATGGGTCCGATTTGTCAAATTGAAAATTTTGACATTTCTCGACGTTTCAAGGTCCCTAGAGTCGAAATAAAAGATTTCTGTGCATGCGTGTGCACGTACGTCCGTACGTTCGCGACGTTTTTTTCGTTGTCCATAGCTCAAGAACCAGAAGAGGTATCGACTTCAAATACATTTTGTTATACAGATAATAAGGCAGAAAGATGCAGAAAGGGCTCTCAAAAAAATTGCGTTGGTGGTTTTTTTACCATAGCAGTTTAAAAAAAAGATGAACAGTTAACAGTTTTTTTTATAAATCAAAAAAACTGAAAAAAAATTTGTCAGCTCGAAAATTTTACAAATACAAAATGATTTTATCTCCAAAACAATTTTGTGCAACGAAGAATAATGTTTTTGACATCTGGTAAAATTTTGAGAAAAATCGAATTGATAGTTTTTTTATAAAAAATAAAAACCTAAAAAAAACATTACTCAAAGTTGGTAAAAATTGAATTTCGACTCAAATATCTTTTCAAAAGTTTGAGATATTGGCTTAAAACTAATTTTATCTTTCAAAAAATATTGTTGTCAACATTCAGTAAAATTTTGAAAAAAATCGAATTGATAGTTTTCTTACAAAAAATAAAATCTTAAAAGAAAATTTAACAAAAGTTGGTAAAAATTGATTTTCGACTCAAATATGTTTTCAAAAATTTTGAGATTATGGCTTCCAACGAATTTAAACTTATAAGAATTATTGTTTTCAACATTCGGAAAAATTTTGAGAAAAATAGAATTGACAGTTTTTTTACAAAAAATAAAAACCAAAACAAAAAAATTAATAAAAGTTGGTAAAAATTGATTTTCGACGCAAATATCTTTTCAAAACTTGAGATATTGGCTTTTATCTTTAAAAAAAATTGTTTTCAACATTCAATAAAATTTTGAGAAAAATCGAATTGAAAGTTTTTTTTTACAAAAAATAAAAACCTAACAAAAAAACAATACTAAAACTTTTCTTGATATCTCTCAAATTAATTTAATTCATCTAATTAATAAAAATTTAAGAAATGCTACTAAAATTGGTAAAAATTTGTTTTTCACTAAAAATCTATTTAACAAAACTAGATTTTCAAACTAAACTATTTCTTTATATGTTTTTACTGTTGGTAATTTTAAAATTTTTAAGAATAATTCAACTGACAACTTTTTTAACCCAACACGAAAACCTACAAACTTTGAAGCAAGACAAATCGACAGACGGGATGGGAAGTTTTCAGTGTGGGTCGCATCCCAGCCTCGTTTTTTACTTGGCTTCATTTCAAGGCACCGTTTGGCACATTTTATGATTTAGGGTAGGTACGAGGTTGAGTTTATCCTATTTAATAAGAGAGCTCGACTTTTGATAAAATTAAGGTCAAGTTGATCTTACTTCTTTAAATAATTTGGCTTATTAAAAGTTTAATATTACCAACGGTGCCGTGAAATAAAACCAAGTGAAATAAGACCAGCTTTCAAAAATTGTCTTAATTGCACTTTACATAAATAAAATTAGCCAATTTTCAGCATTTGGTCATATTGCACTTTGAGAAAGTAAAATAAGATCAAATTAGTTTGAGAAATAAGATCAAATTATTTTTACGGAGAGTATAAACAGTGAGGAATGTAACCCAAAAACTCGTGTACACTATTGAGGGTTTGGGAAATGTGTGAGGTTGAGTGTTACATTGTTTTAGAGAAATAAGACCAAGTGATGCTAAAAATTGGCACTATTGCACTTAACAAACCAGAAATAAAGCCAGTTCTTAAAAGTTGGCCTTAATTCACTAAACTTTATTTCACAGCAACTTATTCTTAAACGGGCTGACAAATTGTTGTTAGTTCCGAAAAAAGATTATTATTTGTTGATATGCTACTATGAACTGGTGTTTTAATGTCTCTCACAAAGCTTTCATTGAAATTTAAGACAGGGGTGCTAGTTGGAAAATATGGACCACGTTGATCCAAAAAGACTTTTGTCAGGCTACTAAAATGTTTCGGGTCAATATCCTGCTTAAAAGTCTTGGCACCCTCGTAGACCTTATCTTTTTCGTAGACCTAAGAGATAATGTCAAAAGGTGTTAAATCGAGAAATAACACCATTATGGAAACATTTCGTTCAAGTTTCCGACTTTTATTTGATACAGCTTGATAACGCAAGCTGTTCAACAGTTTCACAGTTGTTGGCTGAGACGGTGCTTTACAATGACCCAAAAGTTATTTTGCGTGTAAACTGCTAAAAAGAAGAGGACTTAAATGACTGTCCTGTGGGATGTCATTTGTAATGCAGTAATGCATAAAAGAGCAAAAAGCAATTAAGTTATGTCAAAAAGATAAAAACCAATTACGGAAGTTAGAGTCGAAACAACGAATGTCCAGTTAAGTAAAAAAAAAGCTTCGGTAGTAAATGATCAAAAGTTTAAGTAATATTTGACATTTTGTTATCATTTTAAAATTGTGTGAAAGTATTGTGATTCACGAATTGAAACAAATTGACCACTTCTATATTTTATAATTTAGATCACAATTTATTAAATGATGCCGTCTCTTCCGATGCCACAAGTTGAATGGCGTTTTAGTTTGTTACATATCAATAGCATATAATATACATACATACATACATATCTAGATATAAGGAGAATGTAAGTTTGAGACATACTGGATTTCTTCACTCTATTAGTTGGCGACTCAAGCGCCAGTAGTTGAATTGGGAAGTTCAAATTGTGGATTGTTCACACTTGGTTTGGTCACTACAACACTCCCGTCCCAGCGAAATGGATAGTTTCGCGAAATTATGAAGATATTTAAAAAAAATTATGTAATAAATTTGATTATGTTGAAAAATTATGTACTGATACTATATGGTTTGATTCTATCGATGGATACCGAATAGTTTTTCCCATTTTTCTCGACTACGAATTGTTTTCGTAGTTTTTTTATAATTTTGAATGGACCCTCGTAAGGAGATTCCAAACTTTTTTTCATTTTGTCGCTTCTGATCAAGACGTGGTCGCAAGTGTTTAGATTGTTTGGAATATAAACTGATTTCGAAGTTTTTCTTGTTTTAAGGTCCTGCGCTGGAATATTTTTAAAAAATTGTTGAAGTTGATCTACGAAATTGTGTTCAGTTGTGTACTGAGATGAACAAACGGAAAGATCTAAAGGTAATTTGATGTTTTCTCCGTAAAGGAGTTCGGAAGGTGTGTGTTTGAGGTCATCTTTGATTGTAGTGCGAATTCCCAGCAAAATAAGTGGGAGTTGTTGTGTCCAGTGAATTCTGTCACTTGACGCACGTATGGCACTTTTCAATTGGCGATGGAATCTCTCCACCATGCCGTTTGCCTGTGGGTGGTAGGCTGAGGTTCGAATTCGGTTAGTCCCTAAAAATTTCGTAAGTTGTTGAAACAACTTCGACTCGAATTGAGAGCCTTGGTCGGTTGTGATTGAATTCGGAACTCCGAATCTGGAGACATGTTCTTGAACGTAAGTTCTGGCAATTGTGTCTGTGTTGATATCTCGTATTGGGTAGGCCTCTGGCCACCTTGAAAATCGGTCGACAATTGTCAATATGTACTTGTATTCGTCAGATGGAGGGAGTGGTCCTACGATATCCATGTGGATATGTTGAAATCGGCCTGGTGGAATAGGTATTTGTTCGAGTGGAGATTTTATATGTCTTTGCACTTTTTCTTTTTGGCACTTTGGACACGCTTTCGCCCATGAGTTTATATTGTGGTTCATTTTGGGCCAGAAGTACATCTTGGCGATCTTTTTTCTTGTACCACGAACTCCAGGGTGCGAGATATTGTGAATTTGTTCGAAAATTATTTTTCTGAAGGATTTTGGAACGTATGGACGATTTTGCTGTGTGGACGTTTCACACCAGAGAGAAATGTTTAAGGCTGGAATTTTTATTAATTCGAATTTGACTTTGGATTTATGATTCGGGTTGTTCTGAAGGAACAAAAATTCTTCGTCGCTGATTTGAGCTTTCGCTAGTTCATCCACGTTAGTGGGTGAAGAACTTTCTATTGCATCTGTGTTTGGACGGGACAATGTGTCGGCGACCACGTTCAAAGAACCTTTGACGAATCTGATGTCACTAGTGAATTGTGAAATAAAATCTAATTGACGTTCCTGTCTCGGACTGCGTTTGGCTTTGGTGAAAAGTGCAGTTGTGAGAGGTTTTTGATCGGTAAAAATGCAGAAATCTTGCCCTTCCACGAAATTTTGGAAATGAGAGATGGATAAATATATCGCTAGCAATTCTCGATCAAAAGCCGAATATTTTGTCTGTGAAGGAGATAGCTTTTTGCTAAAAAATGCTATGGGTTCCCAGGCTTCACCATTTTGTTGTTGGAGAACCGCTCCAATGTCCGTGTTGGACGCATCAGTCGTGATGCTGAGTTTTGCGTTTTCGCGTGGATGGTTTAGCAAAGTTACTTTAGCAAGTTCTGATTTTGCCTTTAAGAATACTTCTTGACATTCAGATGGCCATGTGAATTTTCGTTTTTTGTTTTTTTCGAGACTTGAAAGGTGATCGTAAATTGGCGCAAGTATGCGTGCTAGGTGTGGTATAAAGCGGTGGTAATAGTTCACCATACCAACAAAACGTTGTGCACTTTTAATTGAAGCAGGTTCTGGAAAGTTATTGATGGCTTCAACTCTACTCTTGGATGGTTGAATGCCTTCTTTTGAAATGTCGAAACCTAGAAATTGTAGTTTTGAAACGCCAAAAATACATTTTGAGGCTTTTATACGTAAGCCGTATTCTTCTAGCCGTTGAAAGAGAGTTCTCAAATGTTTCTCGTGTTCGTCAGAAGATTTGCTCGAAACCAGAATGTCGTCTACGAAAACCCATACAAAATCAAGGCCTTTGGTTACCTGTGACATGAAACGCTGGAATGTTTGCGCTGCATTCCGTAACCCAAAAGGCATGCGCAAGAATTCAAAAAGCCCAAAAGGCGTTGTAATTGCAGTTTTGTGAATATCGTCTTCTGCCACAGGAATGTTGTGGTATGCGCGAATTAGATCGACTTTTGAAAAAATGGTGCAACCTTGTATGTGTGCGTTGCAATCGTGGATGTGAGGTAGCGGATTTCGATCAGGAACGGTCAAGGCGTTGAGCCGGCGGTAATCGCCACATGGTCTCCAGTCGTTCGCTTCGTGTTTGGCTGCCATGTGTAAAGGAGATGCACACGGGGATGATGATGGTCGGCAAATGCCGATTTGAACCATGTATTCGAATTCCTCTTTTGCTATTTTAAACTTTACGTTGTTCAACCGTCTGGGTTGTGAACTTGGCAACGGGCCTTTGGTGAGAATGTGGTGTACCACTAAATGTTTGATAGGTAGAGTGAAATCAGGAGGTTGCATAAGTGTAGAGAAGTCTCTTAAAATAGAGTTATATTGCTCTTCGATTGCGAAAAAACGAGTGCTTGTTATGTTTTGATTGCAACGTGTTCCTGTGACACTTGATTGAGTGAGAGGATCGATGAGTCTGGAATTTTTAATGTCGATGATTAAACCTGTTCGTTTAAGAAAATCTGCGCCTATGATAGGCTTAGTGACAGATGCGATAACGAATGTATGATCAAATACCTTTCGAAAACCAAGTGTTGTTTTGAGGTACTTGGTACCGTAAACTTGAATTTGTGAGCCATTAGCTGCGGAAATAATTTGATCGGGTTTGTATCGCTTTTCGTCTTTCACCATGCTAGATGGAATGGCTGAGACATCGGCACCAGAATCGATTAAAAATGTGAATTTTGAAAGTGGATCTTTTATGAAGATGCGGCTTTGAAAATTTGTCGTACTACTGTCATTCGCCGCATTGATGACAGTAGTTTCTAGTTTGGGGAATTTTTATTTTTAAAGCTGCACGGACTTGTGCATTTTAAGGCTCGTTTCCCGTACCTATTGTGAAACCAACAAAAGTTGCTATTTTTCCTGGAGTTGGATCTATTTCGCTGAAAATTGATCGAAGAAGTTTGTCTTCTACTATCCCGTGAAGGGCGCTGACTGAAATTTAAGTTGGATAACATTGATTTTATCTCGTTAATTTCACTTTGAAAATTGTTTCTCATAGTAGTTAGTTCACTTATGGTGGTGTCATTGTGCGATGGGATATTAAACGAAGAACTTTGTTGCTGATAAACATCGTATATTTCATCAGCCATATTCAGTAAAACGTCTAGTTTTGTTTCTGAGGAAGATTTTATTGAAGCCTGGACAAGAGTAGGAAGTCTACGTCTCCAAAGTTCTAGGATTAGACTTTGAGTGACAATCATTGATTGTCCAGCTAATGTTTGTAATCTTCTGTAAAATTCAGAAGGTTTTTTGTCCCCCATCTCTTCGCCCGATAATAGTTGTTCTATACGTTTACTCTCGCTCATGGAATGTCTATCAATTAAAGCTTTTTTAAGATCTGTGTATGGCGAGTTTGAACTTTGAACTAGGATATCGTAAACACTTGCGGCCACGTCTTGAGGAAGTGCCTGTACTACATAGTGAAATTTTGTTTGTTCTGTAAAAATATTTCGCGTTGAAAATTGAGACTCGACTTGAATAAACCATATTGCAGGCATTTTCTTCCAGAATTCTGGTAGTTTAATTGAAATCGCGTTAACTATACCAGATCCCGCTGGTGTTACGGTGGGTGCTGTTGTAGTTGTCGTTGTGACGGTAGTTGTACTACCTGAACCACTACCGTTTCCCGTCATATTCGGACAAAACAAAATTTTGTTAAAACTTTTCAAATTGTGAAAATTTTCTTTGCAGAGAGAAGGAACCCAGTTTACAAAAAGATCTATGCGATTGCAGAATGAAAATTGAAAATACTTTTATTGTATTTTAAACAAATCAATATGATAATTGGAAAAATTGAGAAATAATTTTGAACTTCTTAAATTTGTATTGATTGCAATCGTAGTTTAGTTTTGTTACGAGAAAACAAATTTTGAAATGAAATTGAAAATGTGTTCGATGATTATTAAATAAATTTTAGAATAATGTTTTAGCAAATGGTTAGGTATATTATGTAAATTAATAATTTAGTATATGTATAAATAATAATAATATATTGTGAATGTTAAAGATGTTAGTTGAAAAAAAAGTTAGATTATAATATGTTGATAGATGTTACTTGCTGATTTTTGTTCGGGTACTATACTTGCTGTCTTCGTATGGTGATGGAATCGTCGATGATGGTCTGTTGATGATGATGAAGATCAGTGATGTTGTTGTCCTTTCGGAATTTTTCCGATGCTGGGCTCGCGAGAGGCGGCTGATGGAGGCTTGCAATAGGCGACTGATGATGATTCGCAATAGGCGATTGATGGCAGCGCGCGATAGGCGGCTGATGATGGCAGTGCGCGACAGGCGACTGATGATGGCGGCCCGCGACAGGCGAGTGTATCGTCTTGCGAAGGGCAAGGTGGTTCGCAATGGGCGAGCCGTGTTGGTGGTAAAAGTTTGTGCGAGGTGTGGCGAATGTGTTTTCCGGACACCTGAGCACAAAAACTTTCACGTTGGTTAGCAACCGGTGGTGTTCCAAAATGGTCGGCCGTTCTGCTTTGCAACAGGCAACCGGCGCGGCGGTGGTGAACCACTCCCAGAGCTAATCGAGGCCAATAGTTTGTGCGAGGTGTAGTGACAATGGTGTATGAAACACCCGAGCACAAAATTCTTACGGGATGCGGTGGAGTTGGCAAACGAATCTGCCTGTGTCTGTCCACGAAGGCGTTGATGGTCACGCACGCAAAAAAGACTTGCCACGAATTGTGCAACGTGACGGTGATGGCTCGCAAGTCGCAACAAAAAAACGTCGGCGTTGTTGGTCGTCCAGAGAAGTCTAAGTGGCTCTAAAATGTGCCTTCTTTTTGTTGGCGAGGAGTTGATGGTTGCTACTCTTGCGTGGTGATGGTGTTGAAGAGGCGGTGGCTGATGTTGGTGGCGTGGTGATTGAACGGTGCTTGCTGTTATATGGTTACGGTACGGTGCTGCCGTTATGTGGCGTGGTATCTGGAAATACCGGTTGTTGCATGTACCGCAACAATATTGCAAATTTACTGCACGCCAGAAAACAATTTATTACGGCCTTTTTTTCCTTTGGCCGTGAATTTTTGCGAACAAATTATTTGTAAACCGAATTAACTTATTCGGCGTCGGGGTCACCAATATTGTGATTCACGAATTGAAACAAATTGACCACTTCTATATTTTATAATTTAGATCACAATTTATTAAATGATGCCGTCTCTTCCGATGCCACAAGTTGAATGGCGTTTTAGTTTGTTACATATCAATAGCATATAATATACATACATACATACATATCTAGATATAAGGAGAATGTAAGTTTGAGACATACTGGATTTCTTCACTCTATTAGTTGGCGACTCAAGCGCCAGTAGTTGAATTGGGAAGTTCAAATTGTGGATTGTTCACACTTGGTTTGGTCACTACAGAAAGGAAGTTTCTTACATATTCCCTTCGTATAACGAAATGACCAATCAAAGTTACAATTTTCAATGTAAAAAAAAAAAAACTTACAGTCAAACAAAAATGTACATAAAGGATTTGTATGACAAATTCATAGGTACATATATGAAGATCTTACGTCATCAAGTAAAATTTATTAGAAGGAAAATTCTCATAAAATCCCAAAGAAAAATAAAATTGTTAGTTCCACATTTCATCAAAATAACCAACACCTGTCTCACTTCAACAAAGAGATTTAAGTGAAAACCTAACTTCTTCAAAAACACAAAAACACTAAAATACTGCGGGTTTTAAAATATTAATGGAAATCCTTTTTTACCGTCCGAACTTGATATTCTTCAAGTAAATTTTAATCCTCCTTTTCCTTGTCTTTTTCTTCTATTTTTTGTTTGTTTTTCTTACCTTAAATCCTTTTCTTCGTCTTCTTTGGCAATAAATCAGGTGCAACTAACAAACAAACTCAATTTCCGGGCTTTTAGTCTTCTTGGGTAGCTATAAATAGTTTTATTTTTTTAGCAGAGCATCGCACTACATAAATAAGGATTGAAATTGTGTCGGAAAGGAGGGGTGCTAAGGAAGGGGTAGGAAATAAGGCACATCACTCATCAGAGTTAACAAGAAACCAGGTGTTTAACTCGCTGCACATTTAAGTTATTGATGACACATATACTGCTATGCTCCTCGTTACTATCCTTATAGCTTCTCTAAGAAGCAAAAACCGACGAAGAACTCTGAGCGACCAACTGACGCGACACACGGTTGTACAAAAGGTACCTAGGTGTTTTTAATGAATAATCGTGAGGAAACTTCTGGAGTGATTTTATTCTATGCCAATACTTGAAAAAGTCCTGCTTAACTTAGCTCAATGCTCGCTCAGTAGGTGGGTAGGTAGTTGACAATCCTTATTTTTATTTTCTTCAACTACCGACGACACGAGGACGAACGACGAAGATAGAAGACAAAAACTTCCTGTCCAAGATTTGATACGAGTATATGTATGTGTGTTTGCAAACATCCTCGAGACATCGATGATGGATGAGCAAGCCGTTTAGACAGACAAACTCTCAAGTACACGCCCGTTCTTTATCCTGCCATGCGACCCATCACCCATCAATTGATGCCAGATGAATGCACACAAAACAGGACCTCACCATCACCATCACCATCACCATCATCCGTATATAGAAGAGTCCTTTCCTTCCTCCATTTTCCAGTTACGAGTTTGCCTCTGCACACGGTCGGGTCGGTACGGTAGATCGGTAGGTATGTAGGTACTTGCTATGCTTCATATAAACCGGATATGAAAGTGGAATCCATTTGGAAAGTCAATTGGCGACATAGTTTGTTCTGTTTTAGTGATAGCATGCATAAAGGAAAACGGCAACGGACGCGGGTACGAACGCGCCTCCAGAGAGTGAAGAAGATAAAGTTTAGAACAATATCTCATTGCTCTTCAGCTCCATCTCCTTGCTCTTTCTCCATGTCCGCAGTCCGCATACACAAATGACACACACTCACTTGGTCTTAAGGACATTTTGTGCAAAACGGTAATAAGGGAGGATACATTAAACACTAATTAGTCTTGTTGTTGTAGGTTGTACTTACATATATACTATGTAGGTAGATGGAAGGTATAGGTGGGTAGTATGCATAAGAAGTATAGCGGTGCTTATTTTTGTAACATAACTGTTAGCAAACAAAATGGTCGTTAAAATTTGTATTGCAGTTTTGTTACTCTTGACGATCCTTAATACTTTTTTGTTGTTGTTATTGTTGTTGTTCTTGTTGTATGTTCTTAGGTACAGGTACAAGTAGTATATTTAGTGAAGTTGGGAGGTGAAAGGGTATAGATGTGAACGTTATACCTAAACCTACTCCACTCCTAAAAAAGAAAGGTTAAATCTGTGTTTATTGTTGGCATATCATTAAAAAGTTCATTTTGCGAGTAACGAAATAGTTAGCTATAGGGAGCTGTTGGCAATTTATGTGAGTTATTAAAAGGTAACAGTTGATGCTCGTTGGTGGTATAGCTATAAAGTAAAGGTAGGTGTAGTAGTTAGTATTATGTTGGATTTAATATCTGTGTAATGTAGAGGAAAGTGGGAGTCAAATTAGATGCAGGACTTATTAATAAACAGAGACACAAATACCTACACGTACACATGCCGAATTTTAATTTTAAAAGTTAAAATGTATACGCAAAATTTTCAAACATTTCAAAATTTTGTTGTAGGTATGAAAAATTTAAAGTACCTACTACCAAACCGCAAAAATAGATGTTTTTGTGTGGAAAGTGTGAAGTGTTATGTGTTGAAGTGAATATTGTAAAATGCAAAGAAAATTTCCAAGTTTATTGTTTGAAGTGCCAAGTGCGTTTATAAGTCTGTGGCAACAACGAATAACAGCATAAGTCGACTTATGTCGAAAATGAGTTTTTGATACCATCCGATAAGCAATAAGCAATTCCATCTGTCATATTTTTTTTTTTGTATTTTTATCTCAAACCGTAAAGGAACTACAGACAAAAGTAAAACGACATAAGTCAGTATCTACAGAGCTTGCACAAGGAAAAAACAACATAAGTACAATTCTTTAGTTTTTATTTTCTACTTGTGCTTTTATTCCATAACTGTAGAGATTATGAACAAGCAGGCACACCCTATACTCTCCATTCTTTAATATTATAAAATATGCCTTATTGTAAGTTAGTTATAGGTAAGTAAGCAGTCAGTTGTAATAAAGTCTTGATATAAAGCACAACCAGTCTTTAAGTATAATACATGGCGCAGTCGATGATCTGAGCCGAAAGTATAAAAACTACGAAGACAAATGATATCTGATGGGAATAGCTAAACGGATTAGTAAGAACCCCAAACCAGAATAATATACAGTAACATTAATATGGATTATATTAAAAAAATAGATGAACTCAAATTGGATGGAAATATTTCTGAAAACTGGAGAATTTTTTTGCAAAATTTCGAGGTTTTTGGCGCAGCTATTGAACTGAGTAAAAAGGCAGATGCAGTGAAGGTGGCTATTCTGTTAAATGCGTTGGGACCAGAAGCAATTGAGGTTTTCAACTCATTTGACATAGCTGATGAAGAAAAGAAAAAATATGATGGTGTCGTTAAGGCTTTTCAAGATTTTTGTAAGCCAAAAACAAACGAAGTATACGATAGTTTTTTGTTCCACAGTCGCAAACAAGTGAACCGTTTGATCAATTTTTAATGGACATAAAAATTTTTTTACGAAAATGTGGCTTTAAAGAGCAAGAGAATAGAATGCTCCGTGATAGGTTTGTGCACGGAGTATGTGACATCAAGTTACAAAAGAGACTGCTGGAGTCCGAGCATTTAACGTCAGAAAAGGCGGCGGAGATGGCAAGGGCGGCAGAAGCATCCAATGAGCAAATAAAAAAACTTGGAGACCAGGCAGGAGCATCAGCAGGGGGCTGTGGTAGTAGATGTTGTTGGGAAGTATCAAAAACGTGGGAATAGATTTAATGATAACAATGATTCAAATAAAAATTCAAAAATTTCTAATGATCCGAAATTCATAAATAAAACTAATAATAATTCTTTTTCAAATAGGTTACCAAAAACAAAGAAGAATGATCTTGCTTGCACTTTCTGTGGACAGTTCCATGTAAGAGGGAAATGCCCAGCTTATGGCAAAGCCTGTTCGTATTGTGGAAAGGCAAACCATTTTGCTTCAATAAACAGACAAAAAAGCATAAGAGCAATAACAACACAAAGCCAAACAGGTGACGATAGTGACAGTAGTTTTTGTATAGATTCGATTATAAAAAAATGTAAAAATGTTAAAAAATTGCATGCAAATAATATTAATAACACATGCTTTGGATGGTTTGAAAGTATTAAAGTTCAGTCAAAACACATAACATTTAAGCTTGATACGGGCGCGGATGCAAATGTTTTGCCAGTCAAATTTTTGCAAGAGTTTGAAAAGGTGAAAATAGAGGAAAATAGCAAGAAACTTGAGGCTTATGGAGGGTCAGAAATAAAAACTATTGGATGCGTCAAGATGAATTGTTGTTTGAAAAATAGGAATGCCCTTTTAAAATTCTATATTGTAGATGTAGGAACTATACCGATACTGGGTTTGAAAAGTTGTGTTGAGTTAGGACTTGTAAATAGAATTGATAACATAGGAACATGCAAAAAAGAGATTATTTTAGACAAATATGCAGAATTATTTGATAAATTAGGAATTCCAAAAACTAAAAATGAATTACAGAAACTACTTGGGCTTGTAAATTATGTGAGAGATTACATACCAAATCTAGCGGAGATATCCAATCCGTTGAGAGAGTTACTCTCAAAAGATTTTATTTTTCAATGGTTAGATACTCATTCCAAATGTCTAGAACAAATAAAAGAATGCATAGTGAATGCACCCACTTTGCGACCGTTTGATTGCAAAGAAAAAATTTCAATCCAAACTGATGCATCTCAGTATGGACTAGGATGTTGCCTTATGCAAAAAGGAAGACCAGTCTGTTTCGCGTCCCGAAGCTTATCAAGCACAAAAGTGCAATACGCACAGATTGATAAAGAATTTTTAGCCGTGGTATTTGCTTGCCAAAAATTTCATGCGTATATAAAGGGTGTCCCAAAATTAACGCAAGATTTGAATTTGCCGCCATTTATGCAGTGAAGTGTTGGCAACCCTGAAAAAAAGCAATTTGACAGCTAACAGTATAGGGTTTTTAAAAATGGAGCGTTACACGATAGAACAACGTGTCTTCATTATTAAAGAATATTTCAAAAATAGTGAAAGCTTGGCGGCTGCAGTTCGAAAATTTCATACAAAATATGGTCGGAATAGTGTTTTAACTTCGTCAACTGTGAAGAGATTAATTGAAAAATTCATGGAGACTGGATCCGTTGGAGACGTCAAACACACTGGTCGTCCAAAAACAAGCCGTTCAAATGTGAATGTCGAAGCAGTGCGTGAGAGTGTTGCTGACAATCCAGGAACCTCAATTCGACGTCGTGGACAAGAATTACAAATTTCAAGAACCTCTCTACAGCGTATACTCACCAAAGATCTGTGTCTTCATGCTTACAAAATTTAATTAACACAACAATTGAAGCCTAATGACCATGGACAGAGAAGAGAGTTCGTTGAATGGATTATTGAACATCAACAAATGGACCCTGATTTTTCGAGCAAAATCATCCTAAGCGATGAAGCACATTTTCATCTTGATGGCTTTGTCAATCGCCAAAATTGCCGCATTTGGGGTTCGGAGAACCCACATGTGATTGTCGAAAAACAAATGCATCCACAACGCGTGACTGTATTGTGTGGATTTTGGGCTGGAGGCATAATTGGGCCATATTTTTTTGAAAATGATGCTGGTCAAGCAGTGACTGTTACTGGTGCTCGATATCGCGATATGATTACACAGTTCTTTCTGCCAAAATTGGATGATATTGATGTGTCCAATATGTGGTTTCAACAAGACGGTGCCTCATGTCATACAGCCCGTGAAACAATTCAATTACTGCATGAGACATTTCCAGGTCGTGTACTCTCTCGTTTCGGTGATCAAAATTGGCCTCCTAGATCGTGTGATTTAACACCATTAGACTTCTTTTTATGGGGTTATTTGAAATCACAAGTCTATGTCAACACGCCCACAACCACCCGTGCATTAAAGGAGGAGATTCAACGCTGCATCAACGAAATTCAGCCACATTTATGCAGAATGGTCATGGAAAATTTCAACAAAAGAGTGCGCATGTGCATGCACAGCCTTGGAGGCCATTTGTCCGATGTGTTATTCCATACATAACCCTATCCTATGTACTTTACGAGCCAATAAAAATATAACTATCAAAATACTAAAAACGGCTATTCTATTTAATTCAAATCTTGCGTTAATTTTGGGACACCCTTTATATGGCAGACAATGTGAAATAATTACTGATCATAAACCTCTACTGGGTATTATGCGTAAGGATTACCATAAGATTCCCTCTGCTAGGCTACAGAGGATGAAGTTAAGATTGCATAAGTATCACTTAACATTTCCGTATTTACCTGGTAAATTCTTATACATTGCAGACTTACTATCAAGAAATTTTGGGAATGAAAAAAACAAGGGTGAAATACAAGGTTTAAATGAAATGGTCCACTCAATTAATATTAGTGATGAGAAAAAAGAAATATATAAAATAGAAACTGAAAATGAAAATGATAGCGTTTTAAAACATTTAAAGATGTATATTAAAGAAGGATGGCCAGTAGTCAAATCAAAAGAAGTTGAGCATATTAGATATTTTTGGAAATATAGAAATGATTTATTTGTAACCGATGATTTAATCTTTTTTGAAGACAGAATTTTTGTTCCTACTACTTTGAGGGGTGAAGTTTTAAATAAACTGCATAGTGCCCATCTAGGAATTTAGAAGACTAAAGCTCGCGCTCGCACCTTAGTTTACTGGCCATCTCTCAATGCTGACATAGAGAGGATGATTGAAAAATGTAAAATTCGTCGAAAATACAGGCCAATAAGTAAAAAAGAGCCAATGATTTCACATGAAATTGCGGACATACCATTTTTCAAAATAGGAATGGATTTTATGGAATTGGAAGGAAAAAACTATTTGATTTGTTGCTGATTATTACACAAAGTATTTAGAAATGTTGCAAGTTCAAAAGAAAACGACACAAACTGTTATACAGAATTTACTTCCTTTATTTGCAACTCAAGGTATACCTAGATTTATAATTGCAGACAATGTACCTTTCGGATCGTTTGAATTTGAAAATGTTTGTAAAAATTATTATATTTCAGTAGCAACAACAAGCCCAAGATACCCAAGGTCTAATGGGTTTGCTGAGCACATGGTGCAGGTAGCTAAGAACTTAATTTTGAAAAGCAAGGAAGATAAGAGTAGTTTATGGTTGGCATTACTTGAATATAGGAATACTCCTATAAAAAACTCAACACTGTCTCCTACTGAATTGATAATGGGTAGGAAAACAAGAAGTCAAATCCCAGGAAAAATAGATATTTATAAAAACGATATGCTTAGCCAGCAAATAAAACCCATTTTAATCGAAAATAATAAAAGAAATAAATTGAATTATGATAAGATCACAGAAATTAAAAGTGAGTTCGAAAATGGGGATGCAATTTAGTTAAAAAAAGATAAAATTTGGGTACCAGGAAAGATTAAATCTAAACATTTGAAGTCGCCGCGATCGTATTGGATTGAACTTGTAGACGGACGAATTCTTCGAAGAAATTCATTTTTTCTTAGACCGCGAAAATAATTGCATTTTTCAAAAATAAACAATGTTATTACAGTCACTATAATGGCATTTAGCTGGTTTATGTAAAAAAAAAAAAAAAAATACATTTATAAACTGAATTCAATATGTAAATACATTTTACATCTAATATATGTAACATAATGCTTACTAGATAAATGAATTATTCAATACCAATGTCAGAACAATAAGTGCAAGCAAAATCAAAATAGAAATATACATTATACATACCTATGTTTATGATTATTTTTATGTAATGTACATGTATATATGCATATTTATGTATATATATGTGTATAAGTACTGTATACGTATGTTTATGTTTTTGTATGTATTTTTATTTTTACTTTAAAACTAAAAAAAAAAAAAAATAACTGAATTAAAAAGAGAAAAAAGGAATATCAAGAAGATAGTATTTAAGTTTAATATCAATGTTTCTTTTGCTTAAAACTTTGAAAATATATGGATCATTTTAAAATTTAAATAAGATTTAGTTAAAAAAGGAGATGTAGAGATTATGAACAAGCAGGCACACCCTATAGTCTTCATTCTTTAATATAAAATATGCCTCATTGTAAGTTAGTTATAAGTAAGCAGTCAGTTGTAATAAAGTCTTGATATAAAGCACAACCAGTCTTTAAGTATAATACAATAACGAAAAACCAAATCAACACACTCATAAGTTTACTTATGCTCTTTTTCCAAAACAATTAGCTATATACTTTATTCGTGATCATAAGATTACTTGTGATCTTGTTCCAAAATAAAATTGTAGCTTACACGCAGGTATGTTGACTTGTGTAGTTTTTCCAAAATCATTTACGAACAAAATCCAGAAACAAGTTGACTTGTGTATATTTTATTTTATTCCGTTTTGATAAAAAAAACCAACACAAGTTGACTTGTGTTGTTGTTCCAAAAGACGTTACGGGAGATACTTTGAAAATAAGTATACATATGCTGTTATTTTGAAAGCAAACACATACTCAATTGTGACATATGCCGTTTTCTTCTTATAAATCATAAAACATAAATCTACAATCCGACGAGCCTTCAGGATGTAAGTTCAAACTTTTGATCATTAGATGTATCTACCTATTATACAGTTTATTCAAATTTTGTTTAGGTGGTATTACTAACTTTAAAGACTCAGATGATTCAGTTAAAGATCCAGATTATGCATTGAGTTCAAGTGAAGACGGAAGTATAGAGCATTGGGGTAAGATCCTTGAAGAGTTTGTTGATAAATTTTGTCAGGATTCAG
The DNA here is from genome assembly GCA_920104205.1 of Eupeodes latifasciatus. NCBI lineage: Eukaryota > Metazoa > Arthropoda > Insecta > Diptera > Syrphidae > Eupeodes > Eupeodes latifasciatus. The sequence continues at coordinate 64,737,437 of OV049924.1, read as the reverse complement.
TGGTGATGACGCATGTTTCACCAGAGTATGTAAAAAAATTTGACATTGAAGAAACACCTTCAACTCAAGTTAAAGAAAATATTGCTACAACATTTACTACCAATATAAAAGGGGCTAAAAAACGCCGACAGGAGTTTAGAAACAAAGGTTTACCTTACAACACTCTAAGAGAAAATAAAAAAATACAGGCCAGAACTTTAAAACCATTATCATCTTGCAGAAATAATTGTGGTAGCAAAATAACGCTTAAAAATCCACAACAATTATTTGAAAATTATTGGGCCTTAGGCTGTTATAATAAAACACTTCTTTAAATTTCATCACTAATTCATATAAAACCAGTCTTAGAGAGTGGAGTTAAGCACCGAGATCGACAAATTTTTCCAGAATATATACATACATATATAATTAAATGCAGGTGAAAATATCACACTATGTAAATCTTGCTTTTTGAGTTGTTTTGGTGAATCAAATGGTTTTGTGAGGTCATGTAGTGCGACTAAAGAAAGAATCTCTGTACTTTACAGTACGTCCGAAATTGGGCTCAAGGGTAAACTGACTGAGCATTCCTAGAACGGGTATTACGGTTGAATTGTTTGAGGGGAGGAATGCAACTGGATATTTCATTAGAGCATTGTTTATGAAAGTAGCGATAAAATAATGACAGGCATGAAACCTTACGACGGTGCTCGAGAGATACAAAAGTTTCAGTTAGACAACGATCACCTATCGTTTTCAGAGCTCTCTTTTGAATTCTGTCTAGGAGACTCAAGTAGGTTATAGGAGCACCTGCCCATATATGGGAATTGTACTCGAGTTTTGGACGAATATAGGCTTTACAGATCAGAGCCAGATCTTGCATCTTCGGAAAAAACCTAAGCACTTAGCAGCATTTTTGGCGATGTCAAATATGTGATCACTCCACAACAAGTGGTTTTTAATGCACATACCTAGGACTGATAGCTGTTCAGTATACTCGATGCAAGTACCACTCATGGATAGAGGCATTGGGGGGAGCTTATCATACGCTGCCGTTGGTAGTCCACATCCAAAGAACAAGGATGAGAATCTAAAAACGAATATGAGAAGCTGAGGGTACTGTCATCAGCGAAACAATTAAGTGGGTTAGAAGTTTCAGGCAAAAGATCATTTATAAAAATAAGGAAAAGTGTCGGAGACAAAACGGAGCCCTGGGACACACCAGCGTTTATTTTGTGGATATCAGATTTGAACCCGTTCAATACTACTTGAATTGAACGGTCCGAAAGGTAATTTCTAACCCAACGAAGAAGGGACTCATCAATACCAAATGCACGCATTTTCGATAAGAGAGCTTGGTGCCAAACTCTATCAAATGCCTTTGAAATATCAAGTGCAATAATCTTACTTTCTCCAAAACGATGTAAAGATTTGTTCCACTGTTCGGTGAGATAAACCATAAGATCACCAGTGGATCTATTGCAACGAAAGCCATACTGCCGGTCATTAAGAAGCTTCCGTTCTTAAAGATATTTCTTAAGCTGAAAATTGATCAGCGTTTCCATGACCTTGGAAAGAAGGGACGTAAGTGCAATTGGACGATAGTTAGATGGTGAGGAGGATTCGCCTTTTTTAGGGAAAGGCTGGACAAATGCAGTTTTCCATCCACTCGGAAAGAGACCTGTAGAATAGGACAAATGGAAAAGCTTACGCAGTGGTTTTGCCAGCGTTGAAGAACACCTCTTCAGAACAATAGCGGGGATACTATCCGGGCCAGCGGATTTGTGAATGTCAAGATTTTTAAGGACTCTAGTAACTGATAGAGTGCGAAAGAATATTTGTCCCATAGAATCGTTTACGCTTTCAAGTACAGGCGGAGTCATGTCACTCGTTGGCAGCATCGAATTAACAGCAAACTGTGCTGCAAGCAAATTGGCTTTATCAATCGAGCTTACGTAGGGAGTGTCATTGGAAACGGGCATAGGAACTGACGATGACGTAGTGTTGCGCACATTTTTTACAAATGACCAGACATTTTTACTACTATTGGGACATTGTAGTATTTTTTGCCGTAATTTGTGATCATGTAAAAATTTAATGCGTCGTATATGTCCATTACAGGTCTTTCTAGCTTGTTTGAACTTATTCCGGTTTTCCTCAGTTGGGTTGGCTTTGTAATTCCGGAAACTTACATTTTTGGTCCTAATAACCTCTTTACAGCTCGAATCAAACCATGAGTTTTCTTTGGGTTTGATAGATTTTACCCTATTGGGGATAAAATTTCTCATTCCACAAGAATCAAGTTTGTAATCATATCTGCACTGGAATCCACGTCACTATCGAGGAAGCATAGAGACCAGTTAAAGTTCCTGAAGAATTCATTGAGACCGTCCCAGTTGGCTTTCTCATATTGCCAAACGGTTCTCGTAGGTGTTTTAACTTTAACTGGGGTTTTTTGGCATTAGAAATTTGCAGATATGACACAATGGTCTGATGTGCCTAGAGGCGATAATACACTGACAGTATATTTATTAGGGTCAGAAGTAAGAAACAAGTCTAGAGTGTTGGCGGATTGACCTGCAACGTCAGGAATCCGAGGTGGCTCGTCAACTAACTGAGTCAGGTGGTTTAACTCAGCAAAAATCTCGACATACCTTCCTTCGGATGTTGTCTGACCAGAATAGCGTAGCCACGAAGAATTGTGTACATTGAAATCGCCCGTAACAACGATCTCACTGTGCGGAAAATGGGATACAATTCTCTGGATAGAGTCGGACAGCGCATCGAATTCGTTAGAAGTCGAATTGCTATCCAGGCTTGGGCTGCGATAAATAAAACACGTGTGAATGATGCGCCTTTGGACGGTGAATTTAAACCACATATAATTAAAATTTGTGTTGGTGCACTGACCATATTGTGGTAGAAGTTGATAGGCAATATCATTCCGTACATAAACGGCTAGACCATGGTGAGAAAAGAATAAAGGCACTAAGCTATAACCGAAGAGGTTAAACCCAGAGTGATCAGTGGTTTCACCAACCTGAGAACCTGAGTTTCGCTTAGTGCCAAAACAGCTGGCCTGTTCAAAACAGTATGAACATATGCAGCATTGAAATTTTTTCTAAGCCCACGAATGTTGCTATACTGAAAACAAAACTTACCAGCCATCACAATCAGTGTTGGGACTTCTACCACTTAAGTGGTATTTCTACCACTTTTTGGTTTTCATGAAAATCTACCACCTAAAAAGCAAATTCTACCACTTTTAGCAACTCACCGTTCACCTTTCATTAAACTCTACCTTCTACCATATACCATACGCATACGACTACAACTCCACGCGTCCACTCCACAAACACAACAGCATATAAAATCGCTATGATGGATTTCTTCTCCCATGCACTTTTTCACCTCAGTTATCTTTCTTTTTCTCTGTGTTGCTGTTGTGTGATCTTCCTTGTACAGATCTTATATAGTTGTCTAATCTCTGTATAAAATAGATTGTTTACTTTTGCCACAGATAGATGAATATTATCAACGAAGAAGTTTCATTTAATTTTTCCAAGTATTTAATCCACTAATTTATTATCTTTGGAGTTTTGGATTTTAGAGTTTGGAGTTTGGAGTTTTTTTTGGAGATGAAAGCACTGATGTAAGATGTTTCATCAAAAAAGTGTCTTGTTGTTCTTGTGAGGTATTTTGATTCAGTTGAGGGGTCAGTAAGAGACAAGATTTTTGGGTTGTTTGAGCTAGAGGACTCAACAGCCGAATCAATTTACAATAAAATTGTAGAAACATTAAATCATTTTAATGTTCCCATTTAAAATATGATAGGATTCGCTTCAGACAATGCTGCTGTTATGACGGGTTCATTAAGCGGTGTAGCCTCACGTTTAAAAAATATTAAAACTTATATTTGTACCATTGGATGTACCTGCTATAATTTGAGTTTGTGCTCCACTTATGCTGCTAAATGTTTACCAGGGCAAATAGAGAAATCAATAAGGGATATCTATTTCTATTTTTGCCACAGTGCGAAAAAACAATAGGATTTCCTTACCTTCCAAAAAGCACTTGGGGTTAATGAACACCAAATTTTAAAGGTTTGCCAAACTCGTTGGTTTTCAATGGAAATGGTCATAAACCGAATTATAGAGCAGTGGGATCCCTTGTTTCATTACTTTATTTTGCTCGCATTTGAAAAACCTTCTTCTAAGGCTTCACAAATTTTTATTTTTTTAAAAAACAAAGACAATTTAGTATATTTAAATTTTTTGTCAATAAATCTTAAAATTATAAACGAGTAAAATAAAACATTTCAATCTGAGAACACAAAAATACACTTGATATTCGAAAGTATGACTACATTAAAATTAAATTTAATGAAAAATTTTGTAAAACCAGAAAATATTAATGTAAACACAAATATAAAAAACAGTGAAAACTATTTACCATATTCTCAAATGTATTTTGGCCTTTACTTTGAAAGGTACTTACTTGAAAATGATATTGTTGAACAAGATGTAATGCAACTACGAAAAGTTATGTGCAGCTATTATATTGAATTATGTGTTCAAATTGGAGAAAGGTTTAACCTTTCAAACGATGAACTAAAATTTTTCAAATATTTAAACCCGAAAAACGTCATTGATGGAACAATGCCATCAGTTTAAGGTCTCACGACACATTTTTCACCAACTATAAATAACTCAGAACTAGAGTTAATTAATAATGAGTGGAGAAAATTAGTTGGAGAAAATCAATTATTCCAAATTTTTAAAACTGATGACATTGTTTCACAATGGCTTTTGATAAAAAACTTAAAAGACGGAATGTACAATTTAATTTTTGAAAACACATCTTCCTTTATGTTGGAGCTTTGTTGCTTACCGCATAGCAGCGCTATTTTCAGATTTAAAAAATATAAAAAATGAAAAAGGAAATAAATTAAAAACTACAACCGTTCACAACATTTTGGCTGCAAAGGAAATTTCAGTAAATTTTCAGAATTTTAATCCTCCGGAAGCATTACTGAAATATGCTTCAAAATTTAAATTTTCCGGCGGTCTATATAGCAAAAAATAATTTTAAGTTTTTCTAACTAATTTAATTATTGTGAATTGTGATATTTGAAACTGAAAGAACTGAATTATTATTTATTTAATTTTTTGTATTTTTTCATAAGTTATGGATATTTGATTTAGGTACTAAATAAAAATGGGTTTTAATTTCTACCACCTTTTTGACATCATTTCTACCACTCTTTTGCTTCTGCGAGGTCCCAACACTGATCACAATACACAAAAACACAAAAAAAATCAAAACAAGACAGTTATCTATGTAGCAAATTTAATTTGGGCACCAAAACTTTTCAGTTATAATTTACCATTAGTGTTATGCCTTAATGGTAAATTGAAACTAATCCGCTCCTGAACCCCAAACAAAATTTAACCGCAATTTTTATCAGGTAATTGTTTTACATAGTCTACTACTACTATTATTCAAATCTTTGGTAATTTAGGAGTAAAAGCGATCGGATTCCCGGAAAGTAATTTTTTCCATGGGAATGCGATGTTTTCCCGAGGTCAAAAGCAACTCATGTCCTTTTTTAAGTTTCAAACTATCTCCTTACCAAATTTCATCTAAATCTGTTCAATAGCTTAGGCGTAAAAGCGATCGGCCCACCTGAATTTTCCCATGGGAATGCATCATTTTCCCGGGGTAAAAAGTAGCCTATGTCCTTTCTCGGGTATCAAAATATCTCCATACCAAATTTCATGCATATTGGTTCAGTAGTTTAGGCGTGATTGAGTAACAGACAGACAGACAGAGTTACTTTCGCATTTATAATATTAGTATGGAAGTATGGATATTTCTATATTGCGTTTTCAAAATTTATATTGAGCTCGATTTAAAAAACTTTGCTCCCAAAATCACAAAAACCAGTTGCTCCAATGAATCTAGCATTATTACTTTAAAATTCTTATCATAAAAGCTTTATATTGTTCTCTGTCTCTCTAATTCTCTCTCTTTCTCTCACTCCTAATTTGTAGTTCTTGGTGTATTTTTCAAATGTGTGTTATCAAAGAATAAAAAAAAACTTTCATTACCACTCCAGGACAGAAACTCTACAATAGTTCATAGAGTACACATCAAATCTCTGTCACTGGGTTAAAGCTTCTTATTTTCTCCCATGAGAACAAACTAAATTTCCCATTATTTTCCCTGTATAATTTATACTCTTCCACACACAACAAAAACTCTCCACTTAAAATCAAAACAAACTCAAAAAGCTCAATTTTTGCACCTTAATCCACCACCAAAATCAAAAATACTCTACTCGTAAACTTTTTTTCATCACGATTTTTACTCTCTCTCTCTCTCTCGTGCGATTTTCAAAAATCAAGAGAGTAGCATCCTTATTCTTATAAACCAGGATGCTATCCTGTATCTGGCTCTATAGCATCCATAGTCACAGCTCACCAGATTCAACAAATATCCTTTTAAAGTAAAATACATTCCTACAAAATCTTCAGTTACTCTCGGTTAACCATTCGAAATAGATGCTTCCCAAAAAAAGGAAATTTCTAATATTCCTCTTCTTCTAAATCAGCCAAAAAATATAGGAAATATAAAAGCATTTTTGAAGAAAATTTCGATTCCAGGATATTATTTCACAGAAAATTATCCTTTGGGTGTTGTTTAGTTCGTTTGGTGTGATTTTCTCAAAAGCTAGAGCACGTAATTTTCGGTATTTTTGGAAATTTTATGCGCGTATCTTAAAAGTGTTTTTGAAGTTTAAATATTTTTCAAAGAAGAATATATTTAAAGAAAAAAGAAAAGAAAAATATTCAACCCCTAACTTAAGAGTTTCCTCTCTCTTGCATCCAAACCAAACCATTATCATAATCATCATAAACATCTGTGTGGAGCATTTAACCTCTCGCTCACTACTCTACACCTACGCCATATACGGTCAGTTTTCTTTCTCCCTCTCTTGTATGCTTTGAATCAAGTGTTTACACAATTTTGTTGTGATTTTCCGAAAAAAGAAAAATATCTGGGTATATAATATTTTCGTCCTTAATTGTTTTAGGATCGAAAAATAAATTTATTATCATTAGAAAAAAAAATTGATTTCCCGGAATAATAAAGAAAAGTGTCAACACTTATTAAAAAAAAAAAAACAAGGTGTTTTATTTTGTGTGTTTAATATTTCTCGCATTTGTGAATTTATACGTGTGAGGAAAGAAAAGATACGAAACGTTCAATATTGATCGAATATCCCCCAAGAGTGGATAGAAAAATAAGGCCCAGAGTCTTAGAATACATATAGCTACCTAACTTGCTTGGATACAATTTGCACGTACTTCAGGTTCAAGACACACACGTTTTCAACCCCCCAAAGGTATGTACAGTACATTTATTCTATTCGTATACAGGTTCCTCACCTCTGCTTCCCTAGACAAAATAAAAATAAGAACAATTCCAGAAGAAAATCAAAGTCACAGAGATATCGTTTGATTTTTAATACAATTTTCACAATATCTCGACAGGAGGTGGGTGGGTGTGGTTAATTGGGGTATTTTTTTGGTATTTATTTTTCTCAATTGGCAGATAACGGCTTTGGCTTATGAATCCTTTTTGAATTGCGTTTGGATTAAGAATGTTATTAGCAACGCTGCTGTGTAGGTACGTTACCTAGATTCTCAGAATTTTCAAACTTTTGTAGTCGTGTTGATGTACATCATAAGTGTTGCCGTTTAGGGAAGACATGCTCATGAAATATAAATAAACACATTTTAAGTGGGTGCAGATAGGAAGATGTTCTTTTTTTAAAGACAGGTTCAAGGATGGTACATGGTTTTTTTAGATTTTCTTAAAAGGTGTATTCAATATAAATGAGTTGAGTAGGTTTGTGTAGTCCTCCCACTTATGAGTTATTTTGATTAAATTGGTAATTGAATTGAATGATTTTCTAAATTAAATACTGATGACACGAATAATGAGTAGCAGACATACATACGTATGTACCTAGCTAAAGTGTCTCAAAAACCAATTCTTCACCTTAAATATAATCAAATGTAATAAGAAAATGTGTTCAGAAATTCGAAAGGGTTTTATTGTGGTGAGATGATGGCAATTATTGATATGCATTTTCTTCAATTTTCCACATTCGTTTAAAGTTCTTTTGTGTGGTTTTCTAACTTGTGGTATGGTTTTAAAACTTGTGGTTGGTTTTATATGTGCCTGTACTGTATGTATTTAATTGTATTTAATGTATTTAAAAAATTGAAAAGTGAGACAGAATTGTAACCACATAATTAGGATACGACTTTAAGATTGGAAGTTTAGAAAACTTCAATTTTTAATTATAAATAGAGCTTAAAAATCGTCGAGTTTTTCAAAACCTTAAAAATATGCTTGCAATGCAAGTTCTTTCTTTAAAAAATTGAATTTAGAATCAATTGAACTTGATTCTGAATGCAATTAAACTTGCGTTTTTTAAATAAAATTCAAGTTATCAAAAGATGCACATGAATGGACAAACAAAATAAGGCACACGTATTTGAAGAGCTATACCTTAATTTGAATATTTTTAAAGAAAATAGACTGATGTTGGAATTACTTTCCTGAATTGTTTGTTACATTTCTGTTCTTTAAATACTCAATACTTCAATTTGAATCTGGAAGTCTCATAACAGTCATGGTGTGAAAAGAGGTGAAAATATTTTTGTCTCTAATAATCCAAATGTTTCTTAAATTTTCAAAAAGTTTTTGAAATCAAAAATATCGAAAAATATCAATTTCCAAAAAAAAAAAAGAATTTACTATCAAAAAACGGTCATAAAAAAAGGAAGATATTTTCACCAATAATTTAACTGATCGACAAAACAACGTTTTTACCTTGTCGCAGAAACAGTACAATACTTTTTCAATTTACTAAGCTGTCCAAAATTCGTATCTTGCTGTAACATTTTTCTATCACATCGGAGTTTTTAAAATATTCCCATTTAAAATGCTAAAGACAATCAAAAACGGTGTTATTGAAGCTAAGTTAAAACACAACATATTCTTTAACAAGAAATTGTATGAAGATTTTCCAAAGTACTTCTAGATACAGTTTAAACCATTTTAGTACATCCCTTAATTTCATTTCTTTCATTTGACTTTATGTGAAGTTTTGAAAAATTGTGAAATTCATGCTTTGTGGTTTTGAAAAAAAAGTTATGAAGTTTATTTTTAATGCTGATTTCAATTCCAAACATCGATTTTAACTTTTAACAACCTACTCAAATTTAAAAAAAATACCCGTTTCAACATAATTATATGTTTTATATATTTTTCGAAAGTTTTATGAAATACTAAAAATATTTAAGCTAAGTTATGAAGATAGGGATTATTATAGATTTGCAAAAACCGACCGTAATCTTTATAAACATTTACAAAGAATTATTACGAAAATCTGACGTGATAGAATAATTTTGGAGTCGGATTTGAATTAAGGTCATCAAAAAACGATCAAAAAGGAACACGTATATTTTTAGTGTTTAAGTGTTTTGAAATAATATGTGCGCACAATCATTTAAAAAAAAATAAAACTTGTTAACTTCCCATAGGAAGTTATTGTAATGGGTCCGATTTGTCAAATTGAAAATTTTGACATTTCTCGACGTTTCAAGGTCTCTAGAGTCGAAATAAAAGATTTTTAGAAAGATGTCTGTGCGTGCGTGTGTACGTACGCCCGTACGTCCGTATGTCCGTACGTTCGCGACGTTTTTTTCGTTGTCCATAGCTCAAGAACCAGAAGAGGTATCGACTTCAAATAAATTTTGTTATACAGATAATAAGGCAGAAAAATGCAGAAAGGGCTCTCAAGAAAATTGCGTGGGTGGTTTTTTTTACCATAGCAGTTTAGAAAAAAGGTGAACATTTTGGTTAACCCTTAATATCTTACGAACCAAAAATGCTAGAGACTTGAATTAAATTTTATATAATATATTGTAACGTGATACCAAACAAGTATATTTTTTAAAAAAAAAATCCAGTTAACAGTTTTTTTTATAAATCAAAAAAACTGAAAAAAAAATTTGTCACCTCGAAAATTTTGCGAATACAAAATGATTTTATCTCCAAAACAATTTTGTGCAACGAAGAATAATGTTTTTGACATCTGGTAAAATTTTGAGAAAAATCGAATTAATAGTTTTCTTACAAAAAATAAAATCTTAAAAGAAAATTTAACAAAAGTTGGTAAAAATTGATTTTGGACTCAAATATCTTTTCAAAAATTTTGAGATTATGGCTTCCAACGAATTTGAACTTATAAGAATTATTGTTTTCAACATTCGGAAAAATTTTGAGAAAAATCGAAATGACAGTTTTTTTTACAAAAAATAAAAACCTAAACAAAAAAATTAATAAAAGTTGGTAAAAATTGATTATCGGCTCAAATATCTTTTTAAAAATTTAAGATATTGGGTTTTAACTACTTTTTTCTTTTGAAAAACAATGTTGTCAACATACAGTAAAATTTTGAGAAAAATCGAATGGACAGTTTTTTTACAAAAAATAAAAAATTAAAAGAAAATTTAACAAAAGTTGGTAAAAATTTATTTTCGACTCAAATATCTTTTCAAAACTTTGAGATATTGGCTTTTATCTTTAAAAAAAAATTGTTGTCAACATTCAGTAAAATTTTGATAAAAATCTAATTGACAGTTTTTTTACAAAAAATAAAAACCTAACAAAAAAAAACAATACTAAAACTTGGTAAAAATTTACTATCGACTCAAATAGCTTTTCAAAAATTAAAAATATTGTCTTAAAACTTTTTTTATTTCACAGAAAATATTGTTTTCGATATTCAGTGGTTTTTTATAAAAATCCAACAGTCCATTTTTTCATAAAAAAATAAAATCTACAAGAAATAGTACGCAAATTTGGTAAAAATTGATGTTCGGTTCTTGATATCTCTCAAATTAATTTAATTCATCTAATTAGTAAAAATTTAAGAAATGCTACTAAAATTGGTAAAAATTTGTTTTTCACTAAAAATCTATTTAACAAAACTAGATTTTCAAACTAAACTTTTTCTTTATATGAAAAATATTGTTGGTAATTTTAAAATTTTTAAGAATAATTCAACTAACAACTTTTTTAACCCAACACGAAAACCTACAAACTTTGAAGCAAGACAAATCGACAGACGGGATGGGAAGTTTTCAGTGTGGGTCGCATCCCAGCCTCTTTTTTTTCGAATCAACCACAATCCATCTCAATGTTATTTCAAACTTTTTAAATAAAATAGATAAAAGTACAAAAATAAATTTGCTTTATTCTCACCAAACTAGACATTTCAGAGACATGGTGGCGTCTCGCATGGCATTTTTTAACACCATCAACTTTCTTGGAAATATCTCACTTCTTCAAAATTAATAAAAATCATTTCTAACAAAAATTAATTTTTTGTTTTTTGTTCTTGAGTTTTAATTAATCATAAAACAATTATATTTGTTTACGAGTTTAAAAAAACTTAAGGAACACAAACAAATTCCTGCAAGAAAACTCAAAACTATTTGTATTCATATTTTTGTGGGCGTTCCTAAAATAGTTTTCAAAAATTTAAGGTCGTTTTAAATTTAAAAACCAACACATTTTTAAATCTAAATGACAATGAATAAATTCTAAGTAAAAAGAATCCAGTGAAATGTCAATTTTACTGTTTATAATTTTGCAATGAGCAGTATTTTTAATTTCTTAAACTATTTGAATTCACAATTATTATTATCATTTAAAAAACAAAATCTTGAAATGAATTGAATAGCAGTGAAATAGATTTCAGTTTCACTTTATACTACTTCTTATTTAAGTTTGAAAATATTAATTCGAAACAAAAATTATTTTTTGTGATTGTTTTTATAAACTAAATTATGAAAAATTCACAAAATAAATTTTTGATAAATTTAATATTCTTGAATTAAATTTAATTAAAAGTGCATATAAAATATGATTAAGAAATTGATAGTTAACATTAAAATTCTTATTAAAAATCTTACGGCCAGTTCCTGGACAATGTTTTGAAATTAATTTAAAACTAGATCTAATGTCTCTCGGCTTATGTTTTAATTTTGGTTTTAAAAACATTTACACTCTGCGAAATAATAATAAGTACAAACAAAAAAACACTACTGTTCCCTCTGTTTTTATGAAAAATTACTTACCCTTTTGTATGATTTTATATTTTTTTAACGGTTTAACTAAATTTCTTCTTCTTGTACCATTAGCCTTACAATAATTTATTAATCTTTATTGTGATACGAAAAATTTATAAAAACAAGTGATTCCATTTAAGAATCGTTATTAATAAAGGACCAAAAATAAGAAAATCTTCAGATAACAAAGGTTTGTTAGTTATAAATAATTTTATTAGAATTAAACACGTCGTCGTTATGATTTTATAATAATAATAATACCTCCTGAAAGCCATTATCCGAAGAAAAGCGGGGTATTGTTGCTGATTACCGAGAACAGAGGAAGACACCTAGCCAAATCGGTAGCATACTTTCAAGAAGTAAATCTGTAATAGACATTTTCTTAAAGCTGCGTTAAAATTATGGAGTTAAGCGAAGTTCAGGTAAAAACTTAAATTAACCTAGGGAGAAATCAAATGCCTAAACGTTAATGAATCGATATGCCGCGCGAAAATTTTGAACAAGGCGGGTGCAAAAAGTTTTGAAAGGTGTAAAAATATGAGAAACGCGTCCGAAAACCAAATCTTAATACTCGTCAAAAAGCGAACAGATTGACTTTTACTGAAAAGTATCAATTTTTTTTCGAATGAGACAAAATTGAGGAGTCCCAGACGACGACGTCGGTCGGTTGCCAACAATTTCAGCATGATAAGCGAAACAAAAAGCAGCATGGAAATGAACGCAATTTTGAAGGTGGTACGTTGATGGTTTGGGGTGCCAGAAGATGCTGTTTCTATACCAAAATAAATCCCCAAAAATATACGGCTGAAATATTTGCTGCGGAATGTATCTTTCAAAACGTTTTCAAAAATAGACGTTAATTTTACACTATAAATTATTTGACAAGAGTATGTGTCAAATAAAATCATTAATAATTTCAATACTACTTTTAGTTTTACTAAGAATTGCATTTAAAAATTGCCCTTAACAGTATTTCGTTCTGAAAAAAACCCATATCAAAATTATAAAGTAAAGTCTAATTTTTCATATTTTTGTTTTTTCTTATCGGTTTAGTTGTTAAGATACTAAAAGTAAAATTAGTTTGTTAAAATCTAATAATAAATGAAAAAATGGTATTTTGTGTTTGTCCTTATCATTACTTCGTAGAGTGTAGAACCCGAGCATTTCTTCAATTTCTATAATTTCCTTAGAACTTGCTTTAAATTTACTATTAACTTCCCATAGGAAGTTATTGTAATGGGTCCGATTTGTCAAATTGAAAATTTTGACATTTCTCAACGTTTCAAGGTCCCTAGGGTCGAAATAAAAGATTTTTAGAAAGATGTTTTTTTTTTTTTTTATTTTATTTTTTTTTATTTTATCAAAATCTTAAAGCTAACTTAAAGCTAGACAAAAATTCTTTAAAAAACTAGCTTAAATTTCAAGACTTAAAAAATATCTAACTGGCCCTATGCGGGTGCTCTAAGTTAATCCATTATCTTATAACTACTGCCTTTCGGCCTAAGAACAATTTTAATACTAAATAACAAGAACTTAATCTAAAACCAAGAAAATTAAAAAAAAACTTGGTATCTTTATCATTATTTTTTATTTTATATAAAACTTAAAACTAAATAAAAAAAACCGAAACCCATTATAATACTTAAGCTACTTAAAACTAACCAAAACCAATAATACCACTTAAAAATACTTTAAACTACTTAAAACTACTTAAAAACTAGAACAGCCACAGTAAGCTTTTTTTTTTGTGTTTTTTTTTTTTGTGTTTTTTGTGTTTTTTGTGTTTTTCTTTGTGTTTTTTTTTTAATATAATTTTTTTTGGTGCCACCCTGACTGTCCCTAACCTAATCCTTAAACCTATGTAAGCCGGCCAAGACCAAACGCCCTAGACCACTTTTAAATGACATTCTCAATTTGAAGCCACCAAAACTGGTTCTCCTGCCTCACCCTATCTCTTCGGTCCCTATCGGAAACAGTCCTACTGAACCGAAGGCACTCGGCTCCGTCCAGTGCGAGGACGTCTCGATTGTAAAGGAGTCGCCTATCTACAGTTTTACGGCTGACGTGGTAGATTAGCGGAACCGCCTCCCTATCCTGTATCAGCCCTCGATTGTCTAAATAGAGAAAAGCTTCGGGAGGAATGTTGCCACTTAAACGTGCACTTTCGTAGTACTCATTGTTGGGGTAGTAAGCCCCAAAAATTAAGCTGTTAGTCGAAGACATTGCTCTCGCAATGTGACCCCTACCAAGCTTCAGCAAGAAATTATCTATTCTGTTTATGTTGGCTCTGTTGTATAGAACCTGGTTGGAATAGTAATGTTTGTACTCCGACTCTGGTGTTCTGTGTAATCCAAGACAACGTCGCAGACATTGTCTCTCAAACACCCGAATCTTTTCCATTAGAGATGGGGCAACCTTGAACCATACCGGGCACCCATAGGCAATCATCGGCCGGATAAGGGCCATGTAGCAAATCACCTTCACCCTGCTGTCAAGACGGCTGCTAAAAAACAACCGTTTTGTCAGGACAAAGGCTCCCCTAGCTCTGGCCAGAGCAGCACTCATATGTCTGTCGAAATACAAGTACTGATCCAACCAGATGCCAAGGTACTTTACTACACTTTTATTCGCCAGTGGCTGTCGATTTGGTCCAACGATCACTAGATTTTTCCAGTTCTTTCTCGTATCCCTTGAGGCTCCATACAGCGGAGTCCTGAACAGAATAGTTTCGCATTTCTGAATGTTGATTTTCAACTTCCAGTCATCGCAATATCGCTGAATCTTGTCGAAGTCACCCTGCAAAAGTGTCTTAATAACCTCAATTTTTGGGGCCGTTCTGTACGCAATTAGGCCGTCGGCGTACGCTATTGCCTGAGTCAGACTTGCTATCAGATCACTGGTGTAAATGCTGAATAAGATCGGCGAGTTAACCGCTCCCTGTTGAAGACCATTTTTTTAGAAAGATAAAAAAAACACCCATGCAATTTTCTTCAGAGTCCTTTTTGCATCTTTCTGCCTTATTATCTGTATAACAAAATTTATTTGAAGTCGATATCTCTTCCGGTTCTTGAGCTATGGACGACGAAAAAAACGTCGCGAACGTACGTACACACGCACGCACAGACATCTTTCTAAAAATCTTTTATTTCGACTCTAGGGACCTTGAAACGTCGAGAAATGTCAACATTTTCAATTCGATAAATCGGACCCATTACAATAACTTCCTATGGGAAGTTAAAAATCTGTAACAAAGTATTTATCTAATTTTTATGGATATAAGGTTTGAGATTTAAAGCTATAATGAACAAAGAAAAATATTGACTTCTAACTTTTTTATCTTACACTAAATGTTGGTAATATTATATATTTTTTAAAATAGTTTTTATAAATATCCACATATGGACACGAATGGTTAGTTATCAGAGTGTGGGTTGCAACTCGGCCTCTTATTTTTTTAAAGATGTTTTAAACTTATAAAAACAGAATGCTTAAAGCAACGATGCATGGCCAATTATACCAATTAAAATAAAGTTATCAATTTTTAAAGTCAATATTTTTTGTCTGTTTACTCTGAAGCTCTTAAAATATTTTTTTTTTAGAGCAGAATATTTCGAATCAATAAAACATAACAATTGTTCATGCTCAAATGAAGCGAATTTAATAAATTAAATTAAGAGGCACTAAAATATTACCGCACCGTATGGTCAAATCAATTTATGTACATAAAATCATTGCTATAGTTCCGTGTTCCATCATGATAAATAATATATATGAAAGGTTTTTGACCTTTTTCAAATTGAATTAAACGCAAAATATTTCAACCTCACTTAATTATTATAATTATTGCTCGCAGATATTGAATTATTTATACAGTTGAAGGTATTGAAGTACCTTTGGTATAAATTTCAACACTATTAGTTTGAGCAAAAACAATCAAATTATTTGTTTTGCCTTAATCCTATCGGCGTTTTGGCGTCATCGTTTGGAGGCCAGGGCCAATGG